>JAADWX010000255.1:0-29758 GCA_023336405.1 Globisporangium echinulatum | reverse complement strand
TCGCACTTGCCTGCTCGCGCGTTTATCGATCGCGAGTGTACGCTTTGCGAGATCTGGTCGAAGCCAGATATCTTTTAGTGTCAGGCGACATCGTCATCTGCTCTCAGCTCAACAAATGCATAAATTTCCAACAAGACGAAGCGAGCGACTGAACACGCTTTACCCATCTCGTAGATTATGATTTCGTATTGTCCTTAATACAAATTGAAAGCAATGTGAGCAAATGAGCAATTGAACCTATTCAAGATATAAATGCTTTGACTAACTCGCTTACACTCGATTGTACACCATTAATTTAACACGATAAACAAATGTTTCATCACACTTCTTGGCCATTGAAAAAAGCAGCAAACAAAGTGGATAGAAACAAAATAGATTCGTTTCTTATTTGCTGTCGATTGGGCGAGGTGTTGTCCTTGGCGCTGTTGGTTGTGCGTGTCCGAACGTGCACGTTTTTGCATATGTGAGTGCCACCTTTTTCACAATATGTAAATATCAAATTGCTTGGATTTGTGACGAATGATAGAACTGCGTTTAAAACGATATTCTTGCAACATGTGATTATTGCTGAAACCTGTGTTCGCAACGTTTTGGCAACTTCTAGTACAACTACGTCAGTACATGGCTCGTTCTGCTCCGACTTAATAGTAAGGCACATATGGCGTACAACTCAGGTTGTACCTGCCTCCTGACGCGACGTGCTCAGTTTGAGCTCATCTTGATCTTGTGCGCACTGCTCATCCCTTCATCGCAGCGAGAACCATCTATTCGTTTATGCAAAGACACCTCTCAGCCGAATACAACAGATAGAACCGAAGTTGTCAACACGTCGTTTGTTTTCCTTGCAAGTCATCATGCTAGCTGTACGATCCAGCCAGCTCTTTGCGGTGCGTGGCAAGCCCGACGACGAGCTCGCTACTCACACCAGACACCCGCTCGAGCTCGAAGTGGTCGTCACGCTCTCGAGGTTCGCGCGGCGGCGGCACGCGCTGTCGCTATCCACTTCGCTCACGCTGTCGCTCCCTAGGCGACGCAGCGACTGATCCAAGTACGCCGTGTCAATGACGAAGTCTCGCGCGTACGGCGTGGGCGCAGCGAGCACGGGTCCGGAGTTCAGGTTCGAGCGCACGAGCGTCGTCTCGAACGCGCCGTTGAAGCACGCGGGTGCCGGCTTGGCAGGCACGCCGTTCCACGCGATCGTGGAGCCGCGCTGTTTGGCCGCCGTCGCGATGCAGCGCTTGCAGACGCGCTCGCTCACCAGCTGCTCCGATGCGTCGAGCTCAAACAACTTGCGCTCGAGCGAGCACGATCGGCACACGTTCTGTGACACCGCACAAGCAGCTCTGTCAGTCCATCGCGCCACAACACTGAACAGTCTAGTTCCAACAGGTGGCTGCTACAACGTACCTGTTGACAACAGCCACAGAGCTGCTGCGGACTGAAGAGACCGCGACGTTGCTCGCACAGACTACATCGGTTCCTAAATAGACGAGAGAAGTTCGACGTCAGTTTGACGGCCACACAACAGGTACTGACTGCCAACCACACTGTGCGTACGTGTCGGTGAGCATGCTGCAGCTGTCGTTCGCCTTGGTGCGCACGCTCGCCTTGAGCTGCGACAGCTTCTTTGCGGCCGCACATCGCGGGGCTTTCGTGACCGAGAGCCACTTGCCAGCGATCGAATAGTCGACGATCTTGTGCGGGATGTTGCCGCTCGTGTAGTGCTCGCCAAAGAGGAACGCCTGGACGCTGTTCGGACCAATGCGCTTAAATAGAAAGCACACGGCGCTGTGCGACCGCAGGACGTTCTTGAATGCGTTCGCGGGCCACTCGGGCCGGTCGATCGACTGCATCATGTGGTACGCGACATCGTTGCCGTCGGCGTCGACCGTCAGACCCTGCCGCTCGTACGTGAGCAAGTCGCGGTCGTTCGAGAGCGCCGGCATCTTGGACACGAGCCACTTGATGCCAGCAAACGTGAACGGATCGTTCGGTGTGCGCGTCGCGCTCACGTGCAGGACCTTGCCGACAATACACTTGTACTTGCGGAGCGCCTTGGTCGCGCGCAAGTCGACCGACGTGTCGTTGTAGAGGCCGTCCATGACGTCTTCGAGACTGCCGTCGATCTTGCCGATCCCGAGCATGACCGACACGCGCGGGTTCACGGTCGCCTTGAGGCTCCGGTAGATCGTCATGTCGTTGTTGCTGCGCACTTGGGACCAGTCGGCGAGGTCGACGTACGACCCGCGCGCGACGTAGTTGCGGTATTCTTGCGCAGTCTGGTGCAGCAGCTGCGCGACGATGCTGTCGTACTGCACCTGCTCGGCCTCGGAGAGCTCGATCTTGGGCACGCGCTCGACTGACGAGACCGACGGCCGCGAGCGCTGGCGCGACCGTAGCGACCGCTTGTCCCGCGCAGAAGACGGTGACGTGGCGTTGCTAGTGCTGAGCGGCATTGCGTCGAATGGCACGGGCAAGTCGCAAAGTGGACGGTTAGCTGCGGCGCGGCGAGGTGTGTTGTCGAGGTGGTAGATCGGACTCTGAGCTGCTGGCTTGGTGGGACACACGAACAGGTCCAAAGTCGGCTGTGTCTTGCACGCTGAAGTCTGCGGTCACGAGACACTCGGATCGGAGACTTTGAGGCATTGGAGCAGCTTGGTGCTTCTTTAGCTTTCGCTAGTACGTGGCGCATGTCTGCGCGACGAACATGACGAAAGTACACGTGGATCAAGCAAATATATCGCTTAAACAAGTGCAATTGCAAAGAAACGCAATTGGAAAATCGTACCATGTACTGCTTTTAGACCATTCGTGAAGACAATCCAAGAAGATCGCAATACGTGAAGTCCTGTAAATGAGTAGCATGTGGCAGTGATAATTGCTGACGACAGTCCTTGGGAGCAACAACGCGGCGCTAATGAAACGCGGCAAAGTCAATGAAAGCCAGTTACGATGCCTCAACCAGTCGATCGCGCTGTGCTATGCTTTTGGTGACGGCGCGGCGAAGAGCGCATACACGAGCTGCGCGCGCGACGCAGGCGATGTGCTATTGAGCGTCTCAAAGTACGACCGCCGTCGACGTTCGACGCTCGACCACTCGGCGTCGCTTTCGTGCTCGCTGCTGCGCGGTGTCACGACACGCGGCGGTCGATGCTGCTGAAGGAGCGCATCGACGTACGACGTATCGACGAGCACACCTTTTGGACGCGCGGCAGGTGCAGGCGTATGTGACGGTACTGGACCTGTCGGCCACATGTGTTGTCGCAAGATCGCAGTATTGCTCCTATCTGCTGCGGTGGCTGTCCGCACACGCGGTCGCACGCCGCACAGGTGGAACGCGTACCGAAAGTACGCGGGTGCCACCGTGCCGATACTGCGACTCGCTGGTGCGCACTCAGCAATGCGCGAGCCGCGCTGGAGCGCAACGTCGACGAGACACTTGTGGCAGAAGCGGTCGCGGAGCGGGCGGCCGCGGTCGTCGAGCTCAAAGAGCTGCTTCGTCGTCGAGCACGAGCGACAGACATTCTATTGGTGGCGTCACGCGTCAGTTCTGTACTAGTACGTCCTAGAGGCGACTACAGCGACGACTGAGCATACGGGCAGTAGGACGAGCAGACGTACCTCGCTGCATCCGCCACAGAGATGCTGTCGACTAAACAGACTCCGTCGACTTGCGCAGAGGTGGCAGCGGTCACTGGAGTCCAGCAAGCCACTAGCACGTGTCAGTCGTTTGTCTGGTAGTAGCGTCATTGCAGACCTCGTTGTCTCCGCCATCCATACTCATACATAGCCATACAAACACATAGGCGACTCACATGTCGGAGAGCGTGATCGACGCGCCGTTGTTGCGCTTTGAGCGCGCATGAGCACGCAGTTGGCTCAGCTTGCGCGCCTCGGAGCACTGCACAGCATTCCGGACCGAGAGCCACTTGCCAGCGACCGAGTAGTCGAGGAGACGGTGCGGGAGGTTCCCACCAGCGGTGACTTCGCCGCGGAAGAACGTCTCGACGCGGTGCCCACGGCGCTTGTACAGGTAGCAGATGGAGCTCGAGGCGCGCACGAGGCCTTTGATCGTCCCAGGTGGCACTTCCGGTCGGCCGATTGAGTGCATCAGGTGGTACGCGACCTCGGTACCATCGGCGTCGAACGTTGTGCCCTGTCGTTCGTAGTAGAGCAGGTCGCGATCGTGCACAGTAAAACCGTCCGGCATCTTGGTCGCCATCCACTTGACGCCCGCGAACGTGAACGGATCGTCCGGCGACCGCGTCTCGCTCGTCTGCAACACGGTCGCAGCAATGGCTTTCGACTGGAGGAACGCGAGTACAGACTGCAAGTCCTCGCACGAGTCGCTATAGAGTCCGTCCATGACGTCCTCGAGACTGCCATCGATCGTCCCAACACCGAGCATGAGCGACGCGCGCGTTCGCTGCGTCTGTGCGTGGCGATGGCGGTAGATCGCCATGCCGTCGTTGCGGCGCACGAGCGACCAGTCGGCGCGGTCGACGTGCGCGTCGTTGTCGAGGAACGCCGTGTACTCGCGCACGGTCGAGAAGAGCAGGCGTCCGACGACGCGGTCGTACTCGGCCTGCTCGTGCGGCGCGAGCTCGATCGTCGGCAGGCGCTTGCCGGTGCGCGACCTCCGTGCGCCAATGTGTTCGCGCGTGGCTGCGGCCGTGGCCCCCAACGAGGAGCTCACAGGCGTTGTCGCACAGCTCATCGCGTCTGCGAGCAGGTGCTTCGCGCCGTGGGTCTTGTTGACGCGAACGGAGAATGAACGAGCGCTTGCTGGTCAGGTCGGCGCGATCAAGATGTGAGCAAGCAAACTTGCGAATGTATACATACAGTCGAGCGGGAAGGCACGAATGTGAGAGTGATGGACGTCCTTCTTGACCCGCCTGAAGGGAGAAGTGCGGCGGCTGTCGTACCCGTTTGTTCATTATGTGGCGCGCTGGGTGCGCCGCTCGTTCGCGTGGTCCAGTGCTTCCCATTGGCTGCACGGATTACGATTCCCGGCGACCAACACGCACTACCGCGAGCTGCTGGATGGATGCAGCAGTGTGCGGCGGTGACGTGGATGATAGCAAGCGCGCGGACTCGCCGTCCACGATATCCATGCGAAGAGCGAGGTGCAAGTGAGTTTTTCTGGCTATGTTGACGACTAAAGTCCCTCTACTAGGTTCACAGCCACACAGAATGACGACGAGCCAGGTGCCTTGAGGCCAGTCGCGTTAATGGCAAATCCAGCTTTCTTGGCACATGTGTCGCTGCGAGACGCACGCGATGGATTCGCAGTGCGACACGAATGCAAGTGTCATGTGACTTCGCGACGTCGCCCTCGACGTTTGCCACGCAACAACGAGCAGACTGACTGGCTGAACAGCGATACAGCTCACAACGCTGGGTCTACTGTACTGGTAAGCCCTCGCGATCCAGGTTCTCACATCCGCATCTGGGCAATCACAGCGACGACCTCTTGCTGGTCCAGCGTATCAATCCCTCGCATCGTCGTGACGTCAAACAGCGGCCGTCGCTCTCGGAATTCCAACAGCGCTAGGCGCTGAAAGAGCGTTTGGGGATCCGCGTCATACATGATGCGTCCGCAGTTCGCCCTCGCGGCTGTTGGCGTATCGCACGATGACCTTTAATAGCAACCAAGTGCACCGCCCCGCTCAGCGCGCCGTCGGAGAAGACGGTCGCTCTGCGGCAATCCAAACGCAATCGTCAGTCTCCTGATCCCAGTTTTCGACTCTGAACAATGTCGAAGTCATGGCATCGGATGATGACTCTGTTGTTGCCGACCGTCGGAGCTCGCAACTTTAGCGTCTGCGACACATCGAGGATTACTAGTACTTGTCAATGCTCGACACATTCAACACGACAGTCAAGCATCAGCGAAGCCGCTTCTATTCTCATTCGCTGCTAGTAGCGCGACGCAGCTCGTTTCGTCTCGAGACGATTCGCAACATCACAAGCAGATCACAACGCAACTAAACGGATCTAGGAGATAGTGACGCACACAGCGTTCGATTCCACGCTACTCGTCATAGATAGGATGCGACGACTCCATACATACACAGAGCGATGCAGCGACTGTAGCAGGTGCTCACTTGGGGAACAAGTCGGCCAGCAACTGCTCTTTCGAGTACGACGATGCGCTGAGGCGATCGGCACAGGACTGGTGCCGCAGCCGCACGAGTTCCTCGGCGTCGCTGTCGTACCGCGGTCGGTAGTCGCCGTAGCAACTGCTCGTGAACGAGCTGCTCCTGCTGTCGATCACGTCGCCGAGGTACGCAATCCCCACAACGTTTGCGCTGTCCGAGTGGCTCGCTGACTCGCTCGACGATCCTGATGCGTCCGTTGTCAGACATTCGCTGCCACTGAGACTCGAGTAGTGGAACATGTGGTCAAAGTACGCCGGGTGCGACTCGACGGTCTCAAACGCGCCGTCCCAGTAGATCTTGGACCCCGGCTGCTTGGCGACGTTTGCAATGCAGTGTTTGCAGAACCGGTCGGTGCGCGGTCGGCCGGTCTTGTCGAGCTCAAAGAGCTTCTCGTCTTTTGAGCAGCAGTTGCACACTGTCTGCTGGCACCCCGCGCAGAGGTAGTACGTGCTGAACGGCGTCCGTTTCTCTTCGTGACATCCGTTGCACGCCATACTGTAGTAATACAAGACAAGAAATCAGCATCAGCATCAGATATAGTCCATCGGAGCACATCAAATATTCTCAGACTCAGGTACATACAATACAATACAATACGATACACATAACATACCTCTCGGCAATTGTCATGGAGCTCGAACTCGAGCGCGTGCTGTTCGTCAGTGCGTGGCTCTTGAGCTGCGACAGCTTGCGCGCATGCGAGCACTTGACCGCATTGACGACCGAGAGCCACTTGCCAGCGATGCCGTAGTCCGAGATGCGCTGCGGGAAGCTCCCACTGGGAAAGAACTCGCCGTAGAAGAATGTCTCGACGCGCTCACCCTTGCGCTTGTACAGGTAGCAGATCGAACTGAACGCTCGAATGAGCCCCTTAAACGTGTTTGCTGGCCACTCGGGCCGATCAATTGACTGCAGCAGGTGGTACGCGATCTCATTCCCGTCCGTGTCGAGCGTCATGCCCTGCCGCTCGTACGTGAGCAGGTCACGGTCGTACGACACGGCGCCGCCTGGTGTCTTGGCTGCGAACCACTTGATGCCAGCAAAGTTGAACGGATCGTCCGGTGACCGCCGTTCGCTCACCTGCAGCACTGTGCCAGCAATACACTTGGACTTGAGAAACGCCTTGACGGCGCGCACGTCGTGCGCCGTGTCGGCGTACAGCCCGTCCATGACGTCTTCGAGACTGCCATCGATCGTACCGACACCGAGCATGAGCGACAGTCCGGCTTCGCTGCCGCCTTTGAGACTTTTGTAGATCGTCATGTCCCGCTTCCGGCGCACAGGCGCCCAGAGCTTCGGGTCGACGTTGCCGCTCATGTTGGCGTGCTCCTGAACGGCGCGGTACAGCAGCCGCCCGACGACGCGGTCGTAGTGCGCCTGCTCGTCGAGCGAGATCGAGATCGTTGGGAAGTGGTGCACCGACGACACGGCTGGCAGCGAGCGTGCGCGCTGCAGCTGCGAGTGTGCATACGCTGCAGCAGTCGCCTCGGCCGTGGTCGACGACGTGACTGATCCGTGTGCGCTAAGTGATGACGACGCCGACACGGTGCGGCGCGGGAGCGTCGGTCGTGTGGACGAGGACGGCATGCTTCTGCGATGGAGTGGTCCGCGACGTGTGCAAATGTATGTGAGCGCTTGCTTGCTTGTTGCGAGGTCGCCGCTGTCGTTGTCACCGTCGCTGCTTGCTTGCTTGCCTGGTCGTGCGTGACAGCCAGCGCATACAGCTGTGCCAAATCATCATCGGCAGGAGTGTGGGACGAGACCAGTTGTATCCCTCGCGAAATGTGATCGCTTTACAATAAATATGAGCATGTGATCGTTTCAAGGCTGGATTTGACCTGCTGGAAATGATACAATGTGTGATGCGCAGATGATAAGCGGTTCGGGTTTCATTTGATCTGCTCGCTCAGGTTTATTTGAACATGCGGGCAATTTGATTGAGATCGTGGGAGCGTGCGTGTGTGCACACTGAGCGAACCCGGAAGAGAGCACACGCACATGTGCAGACTCACATGGTATCGACTGTATGTATTAGTGAGCTCTGCAGCTCATACACTTGAGCTTGGGCATGAACAACGTTCAAACGATCGATATGAGAAAAATCGATCGCTACACTATTTCATAAACGAGGCGCCTATAATTCGTCATCTTGACACCTGTCTAAAACGATTACGGAAATGGGCATTGTGAAATATCAGTTCACCTCACTGTTGAAATGCATGATCACACAATTCTTCAAAACGCTAGCATTAATAATATAAACGTAAATCGATGATGACACCTTCCATGCAATGACACAGCTCTCGTTGCCTGACTCGACCCAGACCATGGAGGGTGGCACACAGCAAGATCCAGACCAACAAGTCGACAACCAGCCAATCCAATGTTGATGATGCTATGCATTGCATTATCACATGCACTCTGTTCGCAAGTGAAGGTGCTCGATGATCCGACAGGTCGCACTGTATCGCGTAGTAGTACGCTAGGCGTGCGTGGGTGGGTTGAAATGAACTGGATCTTGCCAGCTTGGATTTACAGGCCGCGTGCCTCTCTCGAGGCAGCGACAGCGTCGCAGTCCCTGGCCAGCTCTACCTCCAAACTACTCTCGCTCCCTGTCTTGCTCTCTCTAACTGTCACTCTATCGATCGTGGTCTCCTGTCCACTCGTCTGTATACTCGCAAACATACGTTCAGTCCAAGTCCGAGTCGGAGCTCGAATCGAGGCTCCGGTTGAGGTCCGACAGCAGCTGCTCGTGCGAGTACGCGCTCGTGCTCAGGCGCTCGGCGTGCGAGCGCTTGCGCCGCTCCAAGCCCTCGACGTCCTCCTGCTCGTCCATGTCGCTGACCTGGAGCGTTGCGAGCGAGCGGTCGATGTATGACACGTCCACGCGACTGTCGTCTGACAGCATCGTCTCGAGGCTCGACGCTGCACTCGTGCTCGCTGGCTTTGTGAGCTGGAACACATAGTCAAAGTACGCCGGTGGCTGCTCGGCGTCGACGCCGTCCCAACGGATCGTCGACCCGCGCTGCGCCGCCACGAACTCGAGACACGCGTTGCAGAAGCGATCGGTGAGTGGCCGCCCAGGTGATCGATCATCGAGCTCAAACAGCTTCTTCTCATCTGAGCACGACCGGCACACGTTCTGACGTCGTGGTAGCGCATAACCGACAGTGGTGTGAGTTAGAGACTCCATACGACCACGCAGCGACCCATCCACTCACTAACAATGCGTACTTGTTGGCAGCCGCCGCAGAGGCTCTGGACGCTGAACAAGCTCCGCCGATTGTGGCACAGGTAGCACACGTTGCTGTCAACATACGGCCGCCATCACGTTCATATCAGTACCGCCCAACAGGCCCGCCTCGTAGCGCTACACATCAGACAGTAGTCAATAGACAATAGGCAGCAGCACGCACATTTCGGCGAGCGTCATGGAGCTCGTGCTCGAGCGCACGCTCATGCTCTGCTTGAGCTGCGACAGCTTGCGCGCGTGCGAGCACTTGACCGCATTGACGACCGAGAGCCACTTGCCAGCGATGCCGTAGTCCGAGATGCGCTGTGGGAACGCGCCGCTGGCGTAAAACTCGCCGTAGAAGAAGCACTCGACGCGCTTGCCTTTGCGCTTGTATAGGTAGCACGTCGAGCAGTGTGCACGGATGAGACCTTTGAACGTGTTTGCTGGCCACTCGGGCCGATCAATTGACTGCAGCAGGTGGTACGCGATCTCGTTCCCAGCTGCATCAAACGTCATGCCCTGCCGCTCGTACGTGAGCAGGTCACGGTCGTACGACACGGCGCCGCCTGGTGTCTTGGCTGCGAACCACTTGATGCCAGCAAAGTTGAACGGATCGTCTGGTGTGCGTCGTTCGCTCACGTGCATGATCGACCCGACGATGAACTTGGACTTGAGAAACGTCATGACTGCACGCAGCTCTTGTGAGTTGTCGCTGTACAGACCATCCATGACGTCTTCGAGACTGCCGTCGATCTTGCCGACCCCGAGCATGAGCGTCACGCGTGGGTCGCTCGAGCCCTTGAGGTTCCGGAAGATCGCCATGTTGCGGTTCCGGCGCACGGGCGCCCAGAGCTTTGTGTCCACTTTGCCGTCGAAGCTCGCGTACTCTTGCACAGCGCGATACAGTACGCGGCCGACCACGCGGTCGTAATGCGCCTGCTCATCCGCGCTCAGAGTGATTGACGGGATGTTCTTGATCGCAGCGGTAGCGGACGGTAGTGCCTGGCGGTGGTGTGCGTACGAGTTCTGCGCGTGCGCGAACGCGTCTGCTGCGGCCTCGAACGATGTGGACGACGACATGGACGATGACGTCGAGGATGCAGCATCGGAGCTCATGGCACGTGTGCACTACACAGCAAAAGCACGAGTGGAGTCACACGCAATGTCTGCTGTGACGTGCTTGCTTGTCAAATGTTATGCGACTTGTTTGTTTTTTCTTCCAAATGTGAACATTTCCAACACAACACAACGAAGCAGCAAATATGGATGTATCAATACAAAAACGCCGTGTACATTCATGCACAAATAGTCAGAATTTGACAATGCAAAAATGAGATCATTCGAGATTCGAGAAAACAATAGTACGATTTATGCAAAATCTGTGTCATCATTTTCAGTTGCAAGAACAAACTGTACCAATGATCTAATGTCGTGATTTGCTGTGGTCTTGACAGATGATTTTCGGAGCAAAAACACAACAGTCTGACAATACTATATTGTCCTGACGAAACGATATTTACGTTATAAAGTGCCCGCCGAAAGTCTAGGGAAAAATAAAAAATGCGAATATTAAAGTGATTGTTTCGGTCACGAGAAAACAATTAACATCGTGAGTTTGTGCGTTAAAAGACGCGTCAATACATATGCTCAGTGTTTCTCAAATCGGTTTTAAGCCATCACAATGACAGCTTATCACTTTTGAGAGGGTCAAGCTGAAATATTGCGGACGCAGTAAGATTGATAACAAAAGCGCAATTTACAATGCATTGTGTCTACAACACGTAATTTATGATAAGGGCTGGGCTGCCAAGCGCTTGTCTTCCCATTGGTATTGCACGCCGTCAGGACCGTCGCACTTCCACTTCTTCTCATCCGATAAGACGACAGCCGCCCACTGACTCACGTCCCACGGTGCGCGGTCGCTGGCCCACGCAAGTCGCTGGTACTTGTGTCGCTTCGTGAGCGCAGGCTGAGTCGCGTTCTTCTTGTAGACGAGCTAGTCGACGCCCTTGAGCACACGCTGGACTGTGCGGACGTTGCACGACAGCTGAGCTTGCCCTTGCCTTCACAGCGCTCGTATCCCCTGAGGCGACAAGTCGGACGATGTGGCGGCGATCACGATCGGTCGTCTTGCGCTGGCCGCCGCGTCGGTTCTTCGTCTTCGGCTTGTTCACAGCGGACAGCACATTTGAACACATACCGACAGAGCGTTGGACGGCAGCAGCAGTCGCTCGAACTGTCAAACCAGCACCTCGCAGTGTCAAAATGCTGTTCCGCTCTTCAGCAGAGAATTCTGTGCCCTGCACCATTTCTTTCGTTATGGAAATTCGTCTGCCCGTAGCGTAAACGGCGCGGAGCATAATAAACATGGTTGGACGCCGTGAGACCAAGAAATAAATGGTTGAAATAAATCTTCCCTCGCCCGTATTTTATATTCACGATTCTGAGATCGCTGCTACTGCGTTCGCCATAGCAAGCGCAGACGATGCCGTCGCTCGCTCTGCTTGCTTGACTCGTGTGCGGAGCGTCCCGGGAGGACGAGGAGGAGCCGGCGTCATTTTGAAAGCGAATTTAGAAGTGCGTGCTAGTTCGGATACCATTTAAAAAAGCAAATTTCTCTGCGGAGCGACAGACCAAATTTTCGGAACGTTCAACTCTGAAAACACATATCCTCTACGCAATCGGATCACTAAACCGTGAAATCGCATTATCTGGCAATTCTATTGCACTGCATACGCGATATGATTATCTAATAGATACGACGGCCAACAAATCAGCGAATGGCTGAGTTTATTTTTCTTCGCAAGGAATAATACTCACCCTCTCAAAAGTGTTACCTGAGCACGGAGCAAAACTACTTGGCGGAATCGATCGATTTTTGGTGCGTTCGATCCGCAATCGTTTTGTCTTCATTTGAGCATGTTTCGAATACGAAAAATGAGTTTTGATTCCGACAGTCTAAAATATGTTCATGTTCACAAACCACTGTCAGGGACTGTAAGTGGATAAATCACTTTAACATCGACTCTACCTCATTTTCGCCGTCGATGCACGAGCTCAGTTGCAAATTCAGCACCAAGTCGACAAACCATTACCAACATCCTGATGTCGTGATCCAGCGACACCTGTGCAAGCGTACGTTCGGTCGAATGGCCATTGTACCGTTCGCGCGGTGGGTCAGAGCAGGTCAGAGCGATATGCCGAATTGCGCAGTCCATCTTTGAACCTCGTTATATATGCTACAGCAGCAACATCATAACCAACAACGCACATCTTCAAGCACGCGCTTGGCAAAGTCGGTCACAGCTCCGTCGTCGTTACTACGACGCGCGTAGACGCGCTCGTTCGACACGCGCGTTTTGCAGTTGTGGCCGTCGCGCAGTTGCTGCCGCATTCTACGGACAAGTGGCACACGCTCCAGCCACGTTGTCCAAGCTTGTCGAATAGGCTACCAGAGCTCGTGGCGACTTGCTAAGCTTGGGCGTTTAGACGGTCCTCGCTCGGATGTGTTTTCGGCTAGTCTTGAACAGTTTAAACAGCTTGGGCATTTTAACGAACCTCGTTTTGAAGTGTTTTTATTCAGCGAGACGTGGTAGGCTCGCCCAAGTCGTTCTCCCATCTTTCGACCAGGCTCGCGGATGCTTTCAAATTGATCGCCACAGTCGCCTGCCTGAACCGTGAGCGAATCACGGTTCACGCTATCCTCGGAAGTTTTCTTGTCAATAGCGGTGTTCGCTTACACACTAACCCCGCTTTCTGGCGGTGACGAAGAAGTGCCAGTCAGCGGCCCTGGATCGTAAGTGCAATTGTGGTCAAGAGCGCGAGATCGATAGCAAGAGAGACAATTAGCTTGTAACGAGGACAAACATGGTAACGATTTTGTCTTTCGTTGTCTTTGTTTGTTTACCTCTCTCATTGGCCTGAGTTGCATGTGCAACAAGGATATTAAGCTGACAATCAACACTGTATAATTTAATTCAAGTCAGTAGTATACTTCGATGTCACGTGAACGACGAGATCATTGAACAGCTTGCTGTGCATGGCCGCTTGTTTTAACAGTGTGTGTTTTCTTGTTCTTGGCGTCTTTTTTGACCTCCTTGCGCGCGCTTCATGTCGACACTTTCGCTATCACAAGCTCTTTTACTTTGCTTCGTGAAAGTGAAAGGACTGCTTCTTCGCCTGCGTCGCGGCAGCGCGATGAGCGCGTGTGTCGTGCTGTATGTGGCTTGATATGGACTTGGAGTACCGTCGACAAGTTGTAGCAGTTGGCATGCTGTAGGTGGCTTGTTGAGAAGGTGTTGCAGTTGCTTTAGGAGCGCTGATTAGTAAATTCAACATGCAATACAAATACCTTATATGAATGCGCAAGGTACACAAACCAATATCGCAGATCAACAGCTCTGGCACATCGCTCCGCACATTACGCAAGGCATTATCTCAGACCTACGACTCTCTCGTCCTCGACTGGGTCAAGAACTGTGTCACTGACATTGAACCTCTGTCAACAGACAAGCAGAAACGATGGAGATCGTCACGTGCGCCTCGTCGTGCTTGGTCGGTTGAAGAAGAGAATCTCGTCGTCAAGCGGGTCGGACACAAGCAGGTACATGCAAGCGTAATGAGTTTATTTTTGATACACTTCTGTAAGCACGTGCGTTTGTACCCTCATCTTGTATCTCCCTCAGGTTTGCTCGACAACGTCGAAAGCTTGCATGGGCGTGTATCCGATGAAACGTCTTTGTGACAGCGAGTCTGCAGGAACGCTTGCAGTAAGCACACAAAGCGATGTCGCGGATTGTTATGCCCTGGCCCTACTTTCTTGCGGGCTCCGAGCGGGCACTCTGGGTGGCGAAATGACTTGACACAACCTATGTACAGAGTTCGACGAGCAGGGCTTGAAACCTTTAGTACATTGCAGAATATACTGAATATTGCAGATTTTGCCGAAATCCTTCAATACAAATATTGCCCAATATATTGACAACAATTTTTATAATGATCAATTTGAGCGAGTCTGTTAGAAAATACAAACAAGTCGTTAAAACATATTTGATGATGTGAAATTCTAGATGTCGTGTAAGTTGCTGTTGCGTTGGTTTTTTGTTTGTTTACTGCCGCGTAAGCTGTTTGGTAACTGTTGCGCTCTATACTACATAGTCCATGTTAAGGATTCATCTCAATGACCTTAGTAGCCGTGTCTAAAACATAGAATCCATCTCAATCACCTCAGTTTACCATGTCCGACACATAGAATCCAACAACACACTAAAATCTCTCTCCCTTAACGAACACACGGACGAACCTAGTGAGCGTAAAAGCTGATGAGTTAATTTTTCATCTACGACTAGAAACACCTCGTTTCTATAGTATAAGATAAAAAAACAAGTGTAAGCATAATTAAATTGGTTGGAGGATAACTCAAAAATCACAACAACTGATTCTAAAATATGCATAATCAAAAGATAATGACAGATTGATATTATGGACGATAGTGAAACCAACATAGAGCAGTCGACATACAAAATCTAATCCAAACGTTCACAACGAGAGTCGACACCTTTGAGCGAGCAAACGGAGGGAGCGAAGACGAAGCAGATACTGTGTGGGTAGCCAAGCGAAGCGTAGCGAGCGGCGCCCACCAGTGATCTGCGCAGACGGGCCCAGCGACCGACGTTTACCGAGCGGAGTCCAGAATTCATATTTGATTTCTTGCCTCCTGTCAATCGTGATACAATAATTGCAGTATTGTCGGAATAACGGTCGGAGCGGTCGGAATGGTGACGGTATAGTCTGAGTATGATTGGGCTGGGTCGCTCGGTGTAGAAACGTGATCGGCAATCGCTGCTTGATCGTGCGCCTCAGCGTGCGAGTCTGGCGCGCAGGAGACGTTGTAAATGCGCGCGTGATGCTCGTCGCTACACAACCCGATCTCGCAGCCAGATGCGATACGACACAATTCGCAGCGAGAGAGACTCAAGCAGCAATACACGTCATTCGCTCGTTACAGATTGACTGCTGTCGCTATCGACGGCATTCTCACACATGCACGCATGCACGTGCACTCGACGCCGACGCAGCGCGACATTGCTAAATGCAATACACTATACTTTGTGCTTGTGCGCCGCTAGATCTCGAACCGGTCCGCAGACGCGAGCAAGTCGAGCGCAACGTCGCCGTTGTAAAAGTCCTGGACCGACACGACAGCCGACGCTGCTGTGCCACTGCTACTGCCACTGACACTGACACTGCTGGTGATCGTCGATGCGATCGCCGTTGGTTCAGGAAACGTCATGAACTCCTGCAGCAGTTCGTCACTGATTTGCTGCGACGTTGTCGTTGGGAGCGCAATGCGACTACTCGCGACGACGCCAGTGAGTTCCTCGGTAAACGATCGCGGCTTCGCGAGCCCTCCACCACTGCCTGGCTGAAGCATCGTCTGCGCAATGAGCTGCGCGTTCTCAAAGCTGTCCATCTTGGCCATGTACTCGCTGCGCGCGGCCGCTGCCTCATCATCCTGATCCTGGTTGGTTGGCTCATCATCGCCGCCCATGCCGTCCATGAGCGACATGCCGCTGAGCTGTCGGTTCAGCAGGTCGTCGCCAAACAACGGCGCCGTCTCCTCGGTGAGCGACCGGAGACTCGCGCTGCGGACGCTGCCGAGACTCATCATCGACGTGAGCTTGGCCCGTGGCTTTGCGTCGCCACCTGCCGAGCTCTCGACCATTGGCGCCCACGAAATGCTCGAGCCGCGCTGCAAACTGCGCGACGATGAGCCAAGCCCAGCGAGCCCTGGATACGTCCGCGCGACGTCCTCGGGGATGTCGGCGAGCGAGAGCAAGTTCCGAAAGCTCCCGTCGAGTCGCAACGAACCGCTTGACTGGCCGCGCAGGAACGCTTTGAAGATCACAATGTCCTCCGAGCTCATCTCTTCGTCCGAGTCGTCGACGCGCACGATCGGTTCAAATAGCGCGGCATTCGGGTCAATCGGTTCAGCAAACACACTTGGGTCAGCAAACGGCTGAGGCTGAGACTGTAGGTCGTGGAACTGTGAGTCGTGGTACTGGTTGCTGCTGGTCGACTCGCTTGAGGTCGGCGGCGACGGTATGGCCATTGTCGGCATTGTAGTCGTCGTCGTCGTCACGCTCGGTCCTGGGCTGAATGCGAGCTCGGGGTGGTCGATCTGGTCCGTTGGGAGCAAGCGCGGCCGCCCGAGCTTCGTGTACGTGCGCTGGTTCGGGTTCAGCGTCTTCCAACGGAGCTTCACCGAGTCCTCCGTGCGACCCTAACAACAGCAGCAAGAGCAGCAGAGCAGTCGAACGTGAGTGGAGTGCGTCTAGTCTAGCGGCAGCTCGATCGATTGACGCACCGGCAGGAGCTCAGCGATCTGCGTCCAGCGGTTCCCAAGCTTCTCGTACGCCTGCTGGATGATCGCGTCCTCCTCGTCTGTGAACGGCCTGAGATCACACAGTCACACACACAGAGACGCTTAGTGCAGACACACACTCACAGTCTACCAGATAGCAGAGCACATAACACAGCAGATCGTACGCTTTGTTGATGTTTGGGTCGAGGCGATTGCGCCATCGCTCGCGGCACTGCTTTGCCCTGTTTACAGCCATAGCAACAACCTTTGTCAGTAGACTCCACTCGATAGACATAGTCATACACACATAATACGCACGTGCGGCCGGGGATCTGCGCCGCGACTTCACGCCACGAGTCGTAGCCCTTGAGCATCGTCTCCATGAGCAAGTTGTCTTCGTCGACCGACCACGGTCCTTTCACGAGGCCAGGCTTGAGCACTTTGTTCCAGCGCTGGAGGCACTGCGCGTTGTCGCGGCCTGGCACGCGCTCCGATACGGCCTTATAGGCAATATACAGTTAGCCATATAGTCAGTCCAGTACCCACGTGTACACATCACATTACATACACACACACCATCCAGTTGCGCTGGCCGAGTTCGCTCACGGCCTGACGCAGCGCTTCGTCCTGCTCGGGCGTCCAGCGCTTGCTCGCCGCGCTGCTGCTGCTGTTCGGTGCGCTCGCGTCGGCGCGCACGCGCTGCGCATCGCGCGGCTTTTCGTACGCTGGTGCGCTGTCATTCGCGTAGTCGAGTGCGCTCTCGCGGCCGCGCTTGCTGCTGTGGTTGTTGCGTGTGTACACATTCATATACAGCACATGCAGTGCGTGTGTGAGAGAGGGTGCGTAGCGAGTAGTGCAGAAAGCAGACAACAGTCCGACAGGACGACTCGAGCGAGCGACGTACATGGCGCTGTTGACGACTGTGTGTCGTGTATCGTGCGCCACACACCCGCAGCAGGTCACGCATGCACACATACGCGTTCACATGTAGCAGCGGCAGCAGCGATCAGCAGCAGAAACAGCAGCGCTCCATTCGATCGCGCATACACCGACGGCAGGACGTACGCACCCATGCTGCTCGCACGCTTTCTTGCTCGCTCTGCTTCTTTTCACGCACCGAGTCGATGCGCGTCTGTTACTCCGTTGTGTTGTGTGTCGTGTAGCGTGCGCTCTCTCTCGCAACTCGCTCGCGCTCGTGCAGCACTTGCCGTCTGTCAGTTTTAGCAGCAACTGGCGCGCAATTCGTCTCGTCCTGAGTGTCGAGGCGAACGTCAAGGCGAAAGTCAAGTCAAGCCACTCCCCTTCCATCGCCAAATAAGAACACCTGCATTAGAGCTGCGTTTGATTTTGACCTGTTCAAAAGTACCAATACAAAATCGAAGCTAAATACAATTTGCATTACATACAATATTCTTATTTGAGATGAGAAGGAAAAGACTAAAATAGGTATAACATGTGCCACATTGATTCTTTGAGACTGATCGAGTAATATGATATCAAATAAATCACCACCCAAATAGCCAGTTCATCTCCTTCACACGCCTAAAATAATGTCCACCTGACACGAACTCACTTCGATGCGCAACGACACTCGATAAATGTCTCTGCAATACTAACCCACAGTGGCTACACTAACAACTGGCAATCAAAAAGAAAATAATATGTGTGCGATATACCCGACTAAGATCATTCTGTGGATCCATTGGCTAAAATAACATATAGTTGTTACTACTATACCACAGTGGCTATACTAGCAACTGGCAATCGAAAAATGAATAATATATTGCGATACATCACACAACAGTCATTCTGTAGTTTCATTCGATAAAATAACATGCAAATGGTGATTTACAGCTCCCAATGATCTAAGTCTTGCAACTTATTTTTCTACACTGTAATATAACTAGACATTATATACTATTGTTCTAGCTGTACAAAACCGAATATTTTAGCTTATTACCCAATATTGCATGTTCGTCAGAGCCAAGTTTGCAAAAGCGCACCAGCCTTGCATCGTAGAGCTGGCTTACTGCAATTGCATCACACAGCTCATAGCACAAACGTGTCCGCTCGCGTGCTTGATGACCACCATTTTGGGTGTCTGGGTTCTTGACTAAACTGTGACTGTTTGGGCAAATTCGAAAGCGCATGCTTCACAGTGAAATCACAGATCCTGAATCGCAAGAAACAGGCGATACGATCCGTGCAAACAAACATGCGCATTGATGATATGAGGTATCGAGGCGCGGTTACACGTGGTTAGTAGCGGTAGTTGCACATATGCATACATATGCTGGGAAGAGACGGTATTTGCAGAAATATGTATTCAAATGCTTGTCAACAACCGATATGTCTCAAAAATAGTTAGTGTGTTGATGTTTAACATTGTAAAGCATATATTATACAAGGCCATCATAATTTGCTGTCGCAGATAACATCGACACATCACTCCAGCTACATTTGAAAGTATGCAAATTTTCATCGACAATAGCCCGGATCTGCCTCCATTGATAGTACACGCGCGCGCGTGAAAGCTTGGTGGCGTCTGCTGTGGTCCGATGGTGCGACTTCGGTATACAATTCACTGATTATTTGATCATTTGAATCAATTTCATTTGACAGAATTTAGAAGTAACTCAGTATCATATATGGCGCTTCCTCTGGCGAGTTGTGATTCCTACTATATTATATCATGTATCTGTCCATTGGCAACATAATTAAGAACCCTGGACGCAATGTCGATCGCCGTCAAGAAGTAATGTCTAATAATGTACGCAGGCACCCCAGCGGCGATTTTACTATAATAATCTTATGCGCATAGAGATATCCTATTTGGTTGATGCGCTTATTTATTGCGTAGTTAAACGTGATTACGTCCTCGTTGCATGATGCACTGTTATTGTCGTTTTTGCAATAACGCGAGATTGAAAGGATTCAAATTTACGTTTTTGCATGTATAATTTTGCTAAAAACACAACATATATTAAAGGCATTATATCGTGTATAGGCAAAATTTCAAGTAAAACATGTTATGATTTATATTGGGTGTGGGAGGACAATGAATCTACATAACATGATATAGTGACCGTTTTTGTTGATTTCAATGCAACACGTATTGAGTTAAAAAAACATGACATATATCACATTCAGCGATAATCGTTTTGAGCAGCGGATTGCGATTACAGTAATTAATATAAATTACGCGTTTCATATATATCAACATGTTGAATATATAAGAAAGTAAACTAAATGTCGCGTATAACGAGTTGTTCATGTGAAGTGTGAAATTTAGGGTAGATTGATTTGCTAAAAAAGCAATCGCCATTCACTTTCATATCTGCTACTATTCCAGCATTGTTGTTAAAGTTGTATTCGTATATTAAGTTCATCATCAATAGCTCTTAGATGTATCGGCGCAACGAAGGTGGCATCATGTTTAGACACAATTAGGAGACTTTGCAAACGAGCCAAGCGTGCCAGATAACAAGGACAATGCAGTTATGGCACAGAATGCATCGGAACAATGCCTGTCCCTCGAAATCGGTTCCTGAGGACTCATTTACGTATTTTACAACCTCATTGCGATTTAAACGATCATATACTTGATGGTAGGTTATGTACTGTATTAAGTTATCTAACTATTTTGCACTTTCAATTACGTACGAAATTGGACGATTACTAATTCGCGTACTCGATTATGTAAATTGGATTACTGTGAATACAGCTTGATGTTAAACCTTTCATTCAACAATCATTATATTGCACAGCCAGTCGCATAGTACATCACATATGATAAAACGAGTAACTTCGATTTTACACTTCACATCAATCTCTTTGCTCTATAGCGACGTATAAAGTGGTACGACTTTTAAAAGTTAGATAGTTGCTAGTTGTGATAGTTGTTGCATAGCAACGGAATGCATGATGATATGAATGTCCATCTTATGTCTGAGCTCGAGTTGGGATACGGGCTGTTAACTGTCATTTTTAGGTACGAAAGACAATTAAATGAAATTTACGATACATAACACGATGCGATTATTCCGATTATTAAGGTAAAATGAGATACACTGTATATGTGTGTTTAAATGTTGTGTGAATTGAGTAATTTAAGACAGCAATACATGGATAGTTTTTGTTCATTGGTCGTTGAATTCTGGTTCTGTTATGATAAATCACATAGATTTTGTTTGTTTCGTTGATGAATGATGGTTGACTTGCGCGCATAACGCCAAGTTGCTGCAGTAGCATTAAACGATCGCTTAACGTCAGACGCGACCATCGTCCCAGTCGTCCAGCATTGGCACTGCAATATAGTTCACCGCTAATAACTGGTGCTGCATGAAAACTTATATGTACGAGAGCGAATCAAAACAGCCCATTTGACAGCAATGACCAGTGCTGCTAATGAAAGGTTGAAGTTTTTTCTCGTCAATTTTGTGTGACAACTGCACTTAATTAAAGTGATGTAAATGAAACAGTTTGGGTGCGTCAAATGTACGGTAAAGAATACGAATTATATTAAAGTTGGTGTTTTGGGCTATTTTACGCTCCTTCTCACCCACAGTTGTTTTTCTGTGTGTCAGCATCCATACTAAGCAGCGGATTGCGATATCAGGTTGGTAATATAATTAATGCATCGAAAATACGATATAGTGAGCAGATTATCGAGCATTAAGCCTGTACCCGTTACTAATATATTATACATCACAGTACACACGGTGTGAACGAAAGAGGTATTGCTGAATATGCGATATAATAAACAGGTTTGTTTTATAGCATTATGAAATGATGTCGAATATAGCACTGTTTTATGTTAGTAATTAAACTATAATACGTATGAGTTTAGGTGTTCATTTTAAGGATTTGATTCATTTGTTGCTTTCCGTGATACGTGTCGCTGAGTTGTTGCTTGGTCGACAGACATCTCTTGTTTGATGCATGCAGCGCAGCTTCCCCTTAAACATCTCGATGATAGATGTGAACATCTTTATAAATTTAAGTAATTACTAAAGCTAAATCAAATCAGTTGTTGCAGTCGCGCCAAACGATTGCGAAACGTGTCCAATTGCCACTCTTCTACTATACTGAAGCAATTACAGACCAATAGATGAACGAGAATCAGCAATGATCAAATGCACAACCAATCTTACGTTGTATCGCGTGAGGTGGTCTCGGCTTTGTCGCATTTTGGTGCGTTCCTGCTGCGCATTGGATTGGCCAAAAAAACTGAAGCAACATGTCCTGGCATCACGCACACAACGAGAGCAACGAGCGGCGGCAACCGCACACTCACTCGCGTGCTCGCCACCCGCATCCAATCGCTCTCGCCGCTGCCACCGCTTCCACATCTCGTCATGCTTGCGCGACCATCTCTGCAGCGCGTGCTCAGTGGTGCGGCGCGCCACCCGTTGCTGCATCTGCGGACGCTCAGCTCCGTGCCGACGCAGACGATCGATGGCCAGAAGTTTGTCAACGTGCGCGACACTCGCCTCGCGTACGCCGATATCATTGTGCGTCACTGTCCGTGCATTTGATTGGATTTCACTCGTGCAGGGCTGCTGTGGCAGTGCTCAGTGCAATTTACTGCTATCCTGCTGTGCTTGCATATACATGCACATGCATACCCATTGACTGACTGACGAATTGACGGACTGCTGCTGCATGGACACACAGGGTGAAGAGAGCCTGAGCGGCAAGCTCATCAGCGCCGGACCGATCCTCGAACGCATCGACATCTTTGGCGCCGCAGTGGCCGAGAAGTGAGTCGTTCGCTCTCTCTTGATCGCACATGCACACACACACTGTAGAGCGACACATGGCTGACTGACATTGCCTGTGTCTATTCGTCTGTGCTGCATGCCTTGATGGTACTCAGCGTCGCGTGCAAAGGCATCGCAACGATCTCAGTCGACCGCGTCGACATTGTGAGTCAAGTCGCACATGGCGACCTCGTGCGGCTCGAAGGCGAGACGATCCACACTGGCAACTCGTCATTGTCAACGCTCATCACAGGCTACCGCCACGACCTCGAGACTGGCGAGTTTGTCCATACGCTCAGTGCGATCATGTCGTGCGTTGCGCTCGACGAACACATGCGGCCGAGCCCGGGGCTCCCGCGCCTGACCGACGCTGCGGACAACGTCGGGTACGTTGCCAAGCTCGAGGCGCTTGCGGCGCAGCGCAAAGACCTCGGCGCGCGGTGGCAGAACGTCCAGGACATGGTCGACCAGCTCCCGCGTATTACACGTGACATGATCCACGTGTTTGACAATCACAGCAGCAATGAGAGTCATCGTCACACAGTCGCGATCCCCGACACGCTCATCGAAGTCCAGAATTCGTTCCTACCCAAGCACTTGAATCGGAACAACACGATCTTTGGCGGCGAAGTACTCACGTGGATGGACAAAGTCGCGCTGTATTGTGCGCGCAACTTTACGAAGAACGTCCAGATGGTTACCGTTGCGATGAACCGCATCTTCTTCAAGCTCCCGATCACAATGGACGATATTGTCACGATGCACGCGCGCGTCTGTAGCGTTCGGTGCGTTGTATATATGTTGGCTTCTATGTTGGATATGTGCGTATTTTATACGTTGACTGACATGTATTTATGTGGTATATGCAGCCGCCACCACGTCGAGGTCGAAGTCGAGGTCTTTGTTGAGCGCATTGGCTCGAAGCAGCGGCGCAAGTCGCACACGGGGTACGTCGCTGTCCAGCTCACAGAGCATACGCTGGCTCTACTATAGACAGACAGAATACACACTGGTGTATGTGGTGGCTTATGCGTGTGTGTACGTATATACGTATATTGTGGCGCTAGGTATTTCACGGTCGTGAACCTCGATCGGTCGTACCGCAAGAAGCCGATTGCGAAGCGCTTGGCAGTCGACGAGAGCGATCAGGCGAGCATGCGCACGCTGCTCAAAGCGCAGCACCGGTGGCTCTTTGACGGTGAAGAGAAGAAAGTGCTCACGCTCGACCCGCTCAAGATCTCGACGCTCACAGCGCGTGCGTACACTGCGAGGACACCTGCTGCCAAAGTGCTCTAGACGCGCTCGCAGTTGCGCGTGCTCACACTCATAGACATATAGACACAACAAGCGACGTATCATCATGCCTGCACTGTCGTCTTGTTGCTTGAACACCATATACACAAGTTCATCGCTGTCGATGCGGCAGTAGGTTTGCTCTGCACAGCGCAAGCTGGACGACCAGGGAGGCGTCCAACAGAGCGTTTGGACGCGACATGCGTGTGCCACGAGTCGTGACATTTTGTTTGACGCAAAAATGTCATAACCAGTATGTTTGCTAGAATATATTGCCAAAATCATACTTTGTATCACGAACAGAACAAAGTGGTGAACCGTTGTCTAAACTAGCTTGTTTTACCCAAACACGCGCTGTTTTTTTGCCAGCAACAAATTGTGCAAACATGTGGAGAACTTCAGCTTGCCAAAAGGAGTATGCATATTCAACACCAAACAATCCATACGTTTGCAACATACACAATTATAGCACAGTGTTTCGAAGCATATTAGTTTTGACATTCTCCATTTGTTACATTGAATTGTTGTAGCCGCCAAATTGTTGCCACACAAACAGCGTCCTTGCTGCTTTCACTATACTATACTGGAACGATTTTTGCCTTTGCAGCTCCACCAGCACACCAAAATTCAATCAACCAGCCGATTGTTAAACAAATTGACGCAATGCTGCTCAAGGCGCTCGTGGGCACGGCAAAGGATCTGTGGCAACGCAGACTGCTACCTGCGCAAGTGCGTGCAAAGGACACGCGTCTCGCGTTCGCCGAGATCATTGTACGTCCCTCGCATCATGTACTCGTTATGCCTACCAGGAGCTCACAATCCTTCTACACCGAACGGAGCTGCCCGTTGTGAAGCGCATTGGCTGAGCATTGATGTGCGTCTATATGCGCACGCGTCTGCATGCATATGTGTAGGGCGATGAGAGCCTCAAGGGCGCGATGGTACCGACCGGGCCGATCCTCGGACTCATGGACGTGCTCGCAGGCATGATTGCGCTCCGGTGCGTGCTGATAGAGCTCTGTCAATGTGCGGTCGATGCAGCGGCTCGGTCGCACACCAGTCTAGTGCATCGGCGTGACTGACATGTCTGCACACTCCCTTGCATCTGTGTCTGTGTTTGTACCTACTCGGTTTGCGAACTGCAGTGTATCGCGAGGTCCGATTGCAACAATCTCGTTCGATCGCGTCGACCTCGTCAAGCCCGTGTTCCACGGCGACCTCGTGCGTCTCGAAGGGCAGGTCGTAAACATGAACAACTCGTCGATGGCGATCCAGGTGTGCGGCTTTCGCCACGACGTGCACAGCGGCTCGTTCGAACACACGCACAGCGCGCTCATCACGATGGTCGCGATCAACCGGTTCAAGCGGCCGCGCAAGGGACTGCCAGTGCTCTTTGACGACGAGCGCGCCGAGCACTGCTTGAGCATGCGCGAGACGGCACAGCAGCGTCGAGCGCTCGCAACGCGCTGGCGCGACGAACAGGCAGCAGTCGACACGATGCCGTTCGTGTCGCGCGACCTCGTGCACGTCGCGCAGGACAAAGAGATGTACGTGGCCGTGAGCGCGACGGAGATCGAAGTGCGAAACTGGTTCCTCCCGCGTAACCTGAACGTGAACGAGACGCTCTTTGGCGGCGACCTACTCGCGTGGATGGTGCGTCATGTGTGTCTGTGGATGAGAGTCTCGAGGAAGAAGACTGACGAAGTGACTGCGTGCTTGTACATGTTTTGGCTTGGACCTGTCATTGGAGTAGGACAAAGCCGCACTGTACTGTGCCAAGAGCTTCACGAAGAGCGAACGCATGGTCACGATCGGCATGAACCGCGTGTTGTTCAAGCTCCCAATCCTCGCGACCGACGTCGTGACGCTCAAGGCGCGCGTGACGAACGTCCGGTGCGTTGTGTGTGTGTGACTGCGAGTCGCATGGCAGGCACCTGACGGCCTAACTGATCTACTCGCTACTACTACCGCTGCTGCTACTTCTACCAGTCGCTTCCGACTCGAGGTCGAAGTCGAGGTGTTCGTAGACCCTGCGGACCAGTCGGGCACGCGCAAGTCGCACACCGGGTGCGTCTAGTGGTGCTACTGTCGCTCTGTTGTTGCTCACACTCATACTCACTCACTCACTCGCTTGGCGCACAGCTACTTCACGGTGCTTAATGTCGACGCGGCGGGGCAGTTCAAGCCGATTCGCAAAGGACTGCTCGTGGACGAGTCGAACCAACGCGACATGCGCGCGCTGCTCAAGGCGCAGAAGCGCTGGCAGTTTGAAGAGGAGGACCGGAGTCTGTATGCACTCCAGCCACTTGACGTGTCGCTCTAGACCGCCAGCGCAGTGGCTGTCGCTATTGACGAGGCGAGCAGTCTTACACAACGCTAACGGAGGAGGACGGACTATGGGTAGAAAGTTAACAAACATCTTCTCGCCCACTGCACGTGCAGCTGTTCATCCACAGACTGGAATGAGACGCTTCGACTGAGCTGCTTTCGTTCGTACTAGTTCATTGGCTGCCAAACTGCTAGATGATCAATCGTACGTGTCGGATCATGTGGCTACGCTTGAAGTGTTTCGGCGTCTGACATGATGGTGACTATTTGGTGCATTTCGATTAAACAAACAGACGAAGACCGCTTAGGAAGGATCATTATAGGTTTGGAATGACAGATGGGGTACAAGGTATGAACGGAGATAAAGAGAATATTCCAAAATAACAGGATAGTTCAGCGCAACAAATACAAACTGTCAAATAGAACGATTGTGTTAGCATAAAGCATAATCACTCACTCATCATTCAAGAACGCAAGCGAATCCAAAACAGTTGGTGCGTGACGACTTCCCATCTTTTATCTCATATTACGCTTAACACAGTGCTGAAGTCGCCAAAGCATAGTGTGTCCTTGCTCTGCGTTACATTTCGAGAGATGCCTCGTTCTCAGTTTGATTATTTCGAGTTGTGACACACCGCCCGACAAATTCCACGCTTCACAAGCGTGCGCACGTCGCTATAGATGTATTGCTGGAAACCATGCCAGCACCATTGGTCTGTCACCTTTTCACACGGTGATAGTACGACAGTGACTCACTTGGATTTTGTGTAACTCGTAAAATTCTTTAGACATAAAAATTAAGATTATCAACGTCATTGTCATCAATCACGATTCGAATATAATAAGACTCACACTCATTCGGTTGGGCCAAAATTGCATTGTGACTGTCGCTTCAATACTGACGATCAACCACATACAAGAAAAATCAGGTAGCATCAACAACGAGCAGCAACAGCTATTGAGCGATGAGCACAGCCGCAGAGACTCCAAAAACTATTATATCACATATAACCGCAGGTTCGCGCTTTGCGCTGCTCGCTTGCTCACTTGCTCACTTTTTTACACCGAACCAATGAACAACAGCAGCGCAGACACCGCCTTCGAATACAGCGAGCGCAACAGCATCGACGCAGGAAGCGAATCGAGCGCAGTAGATCTATGTTTGTACGTACTGTACTGAATACATCAATTTATATGCAATATGCTGATGTACAAGGAGCCATGCAATTTTGCAGTAAGGAAGACACATACTAATTCAGAGCATTACAAATCTGTGCAACTCGACAAACACCGACGGTTGGAGGCGAGATAGCGGAAACGTAACAGCAAAATTAAGTGTAGAGCATTACAATAAATGACTGAAGTGCCACGACCGCGCATTCATGATATATGTCGAGCGACTGCGCGTACAAAAAGCGCATTTTCAGGCCGTTGCGTCACCTGTGGCTGCCATGTGGATGCCATCGTTGACAAATGGCAACGATTCGAATCACGGTCGTGTGTTGACCAGTATCATCATTTACAGATGCAAAAAGCCAAACACAAATACGAGTTGCACATCAAAAAGTATCAGCATTACTTAGATTATGCTGAGTAAAAGTCAGTAGAAGAAGTTACTTAGTTTAAAACTGTCAGTGGGGCTTAATGCGTGATGACAACTATTTAGTTTGATTTTATGCATATAATTGTTGCTGCCGCGACTTTAGCTAACTGATGAAACGAGCAAACAATTTAAAAAGAGCGAGATTGTCAACGATCGACTGAGCTCAGCCTCCTTCACACTTAGTCGCGATCATCTCACATCGGGCTCTCACAGTCCGCAGCATAACTACACTCGTGGCTCGCACGCTCGTTGCGTATGTGAAGCACAAGATGCGGCTATCGGCCTCGACGATTATTCGCAAGCTTCACTATCTGTTGTGTACAATAAGTGTGTTCTGATATTTGTGTAATATTGTGACAATTGGCAACTAAATTTCGAGCCTGTGACATGCAACAACGAAACGAACAAGAACATATGTCGCGTGTCTGCCGATGTTTGGTATTGTCACATGACGACGCATTCATTTACATCATTTCTGCAAGCGCTAGCGGAGTCGAACAAGGCGAGGCGACGGCAGATGGATTGCTTTGACATCGACAGGATCGCGACAGCATAAAGGTGACGCAGAGCACCTCTTTCGCTGATGCGTTTTACAATGCAGCGAAAACGCCGACCGTATATCAGATGCACTACAAATGCAAAAATGTGGTTGTCGTCATGGACAATTGTTCAGCGCTAAACAGAAGCCCTCGTGTCTGAGCGGAGAAACATGGTTTTGCTAGTGCTAGCTCCATACACCTTAATTTGTAACCCGATTGAAAGCTGCGGTAGATCAAAACTGCCCTCGCACTTGTAGTCGGTGAAATGATCGCCATATCGGGCATCGCAGCACTGAAGAATCAAACATGATGATTTTTGAACGTGTAGCACAGCAGTCGCTTTCAGTTATAACCTCTTATTTAGTTTGAGCTCAATGGGCGTACTCGCTGCGAGCTGGGAGCATGACGCTGCGAGGAAATGCAATATAGCATGTCGTTGCATATGTTCAGTTTGCTTGTTTTTTCAATTTGCTCAACGATGGTTTAGAACATAGACGTTTCAATTTTTATATTTTCATTTATTTTCACTATGCTTGCTGGTTGTTCATTTTGGCCTGGAAATTGTGTAGTTGTAGCAAATGTCTTAGACTTATCGCGCACTCCTCTGCATGAGTGTGGTGTGACCTTCCTTTGTCATTTCAGGCCAAAATTGATCCTCATTTGTTCGTATACATTGGCTGCATGCGCTTTAGTACGCCAGGCAAGCGCGGTGCTACTCTATCGATCACATGAAATTCATGTAAAAGCAGAAGTAACAACGGCAATCAACAGCGCATGCACGCGTGCTGATCGATATCGATCAGGTCACAGCAACACATTTTAGACGAGAGACGAGGACGTTGTGTGTGTTTGTTCGATGATGGACGACGGCCACACATCACAACGTGTCATAACAGTGCGCGGAAACAACAGTCGACGAATTGTATTTCGTACACTATGTCGACGCAATATTTCGATATGACGCAGCATTGATGGGCGCCGTATCGATCATCACTCTTCCATTTTGGCCATCATCAAAGCGGCCAAAAGTCGGCAGTCGAAGTGTGCGTGCGCAGCGATATCAGTATGAGTGTACCACGAACGAACGAACGAAGTCGTCGACAAAGCATCGCCAATGGAATGGATCTGCTTGCGCGACCGCGCTGCGAACGACCACTTGCGAATTCACGGCCGATACGACACGACTGACAGACGCAAGCCACGCACTAGTACGACGAGCAAGTGAAAACAGTGCGGATGGCGAGCAAAGACAAGAACACGACACCAGGCGATGCGACCGCCTACGTGCGCGTGCAGACGCCGCGCTCGGCGTCGACCGCAGCGGAAGCACGCACCAAGGCGCTTGCGCTGCTGAACGAGAAGATCGGCGACCAGGCATGTCCACTCGACTCGGCGGGTCTGCTCTCGCGCGTGACGCTCTGGTGGGTCGGTCCACTCATCCGCAACGGCTACGCGTCGCCACTCACGGAGGACG
>JAADWX010000254.1:0-29928 GCA_023336405.1 Globisporangium echinulatum | reverse complement strand
GCGCGTGGCGAGCGCAGCCCAGGAGAAGGGTGCAATGGGAAGTGTTGCGTGCCGAGCGGACTGCGTCTGGGACGCGCGTCGCGGACGGCCGCAGCGGGTAGTCGAGGTGCCGCGCGGCGGGCCAACGGGTGGCGGTCGACGGCTGCTGGAAGGCGGAGGCAGCGCGGCGATCCACCGCGCACTGGGCGCTGCGTGGGATCGGCGGCTGCGTGGTCGTAGGGAAGAGGCTGCTCGGCATGCCACCGCGCGCTGGGCGCTGCGTGGAGTCAGCAACGGTGAGGGAGTCGATGTCGAAGGGTGCGCGTCGCGCCACCGTGCGCTTGGCTCTGCGTGGCGGTCGACGGCAGCTGGGGAAGAGGGGGGAAGGAGGCGCGCGCCGCACCACCGTGCACAGGGCTCTGCGTGGCGATCGTCGACGCGGGCGCGGGGGGGCGTCGTGCGCCGCGGCATGCCGCGGCACGGTCGTCGTGCCCTGCCAGCCTCTCGAGGCGCCGTCCAAAGGACGGGATTCTCTCGCCAGGAGTGTTGGTCTTGGACCGCTGGACTGGAACTTAGACCGCTTGTGCTCGAGCCGAATGGCAGGCACCAGACCCCTACCGCTTGCGCAAATGAGGAATTGGATTTTTTTGTCTCTCCTTCAAGGTAGCAACAAACAATGGGGCTCATTTCCGATTCTGCCGTTTGCTAGCAAGATGGCTGCCCAGGTGGCTACCCAGGTGGCTATTACAGCCGTTGAATCCGTTCCGCTAGCCGGTGGGGTGCTGTCCGCCATGCTACAGGTCGTTTGCACGAAGCTTAATGACCACGCCAAGGTGCAAGAGCAGTGGAATCAGCTGAAAGATCAAATTGTGCCTCAATGGTCCGAAGACCTTCAGAAGCTCGCGCCAAAAGACCAGGGCGCCGGAAAGCAAGTCAAGGTTCTACTGGGCGTCGTCAACGAATTCAAGACATTTCTCGACAAAAACGATCTGCCGGGTAAATTCAAGGGATTGTTCAAGACGAACGTTCGTAACGAGTTTGATGAACACGTCCGCAAACTCGAGGAAGCTCTCAAGACAACGTCGTACCTGATGATGGCCGAGGTCTACCTGGAGATGAGCGAGTTGATCGAGAATCACAAAGCGGTGATCACGATGTTGGAGAAGCTTCAAGACCAAGGCGAGAAGCACCAAGACCAGGGCACCAAGATCGGCGAGCAAGTGGAGAATGCTTTGAAGATGCTGAAGAGCGGTCTGGTCGGCAAGGGCATCGTTCAACTCCCGGAGGAAAAGCTGCGACAAGACTTGGCGGTGTTTGATCGAGCAAGCGACGAGGAGAAAGGAGCAGCGGAGCAGAGGCTACTACATTGGGTAGCGGGCGGCGTCTACCACCAGGATGCCCTTAAAGTGTCGCTGGCACTTATCCGGAAGGGCAGCAAAGGAGCTCGGGCGACAGCGCTCGACTTTTTGGCAGATTTGGCGACAGATCCAGAGATACGAAAGCGGATGCTCCAGACGACCGAGGCACTAGAGGCTTTACCCGACATGTTGCAGGACAAACCAAGCGACCTACCCTGCCTTACCAATCTGATGCTGAATCCAACAATGTTCTTCAAGCAGTGGAAGCTAGCCCAGAGCAAGATCGAGGACGAGGACCTGGATCACTGCAAGTCCGCAATAGCCAAGGCGGGTGGCATTGAGGCACTGGTGAAGATCTACATGGATACAGCAAACTTGACCGAGGATGGAATCGACATGAAAGCTCGGCCCATGATCCTGCTGGCGATAGATGCACTGGCGTTTCTGTCGACGAATGCGGATTGCCGAGCCAAATTTGCAGAGGATCGCCGCAACGTCTGGCCGCTACTAGACTTCTTGTGGAATTCCTCATACCTTTCGACAAGAGAAGAAGAGGTCATAGGGGAAGATGGAACCTCCTATCGAACAGAACTGACCAAGTTTGGGCGCGATCGAGACAAGAACAAGACCTGGTTACAAAGCGAGAGAATCGCGGGGGAAGCGCTGTTGAAGCTTTCGCTAGACGGGAGATGCAAACAAGTGTTCCTGGAACTTGGAACCACCGTCAACTTCACGTATGGAGAGCTCACAAAATCATCGGACATTCGCGGCGAGTCTTATCACTCGATCCTGGGCTGGTTGGCGATTGCAACCCGAGTGGCGGAAGCGGATCCCAGGGTTAAGACGGACATCAAGACCGAGATTTGTTTTCTACGAATTGCGTGGAATTTGCTTTCCGACCCAGACATCAAGCCGACGGACGTGAAGTCGTACAACGACGACAACGAACCGGAATTTGAAGACTGGGTTTCCTTCCCTGTCAGCGGAAGGCTTCCGTTGCTCAGCCGATGTGGCTACGACAGCAGCGAAAGACTTCCGTTGCTGATTCGAAGTATCTTCAACGACGGCTACGACGAGCATCAACGCGACTGCGACTGCGTGCTGGACAATTGCGAAGCTTTGACGTCGGAGGAGCATGTGATGAAGCACTTTTGGGTCACATGCTTGCTTCTGAATATGCTGACTTGGAAGCAAGCAAGCTGGGAGACGTCGCGCCCGCGAATCATAAAGCTGGCAGCGCGATCGCTGTCTGTCCTAATGGACAAGGATTACCGGGGAGGGTATTTTCACCTGACCAGGTGCTTGCTGCACTGGTCAAACCCGGGCGACATGGACTCCAGTTGTATTCCGCTTCTCGTGAAGAGTTTTCGGGTGACCTACGATGGCTACGATGACCGCAAGAAGTGCTTGATACTTCTTGCTGGCCTGTGGCCTGACTACAAGCAGCAGATCGTCTCGGTTAAAAACTCGAAGTACATTGTGCGGGCGATAACAGAGCACAAGCTGCTCGACGGCGACTACGCGTAGTGCAAAGTTGTGAACGATGAAGGGATCCTGTTTTGGGCGAAGGAAGAGCATCGTGGAGCTTGAGGAAGCCGATCTCACTTGAACAAGAAGTAAGAGCACTGCTACTATTTTCCTTCGCACTACCTTTTTTGCGGCCAACCGCACAAGCACAGTTCCTGCGAAACGGGTATTTGAAGTGTACCACATAACTTTTCGTACTGATAAGTGCACGCCTCCGTCACGTTTGCGATGATGGACGAGGAAATGGCGCAGGCTCCCGATCCCGGGCTGCCCGCGTCATTACAGCAACAGCAAGACGTCGAGCTCGCAACCGGTCCGTGCGCGGATGACAATGCCGCGCACTTTCCACCACCGGATGGTGCACACGGAAGCGCACAGTCTTCGCCTCCCACGCTCAGTGGCGTGACGGACGTACCGGCAGCTGCCACCCACAAGAGTGTGTGGTCGACAGGTGATGTCAACAAGCTGAAGCAGGGCTTCGGCCAACAGCGAGAGAAGTCTATGGAGCCTGAGACGGGTCGGACTGGCAAGCACCGTGCGCTGTACGAGTGCGCGCTGCGTGAGTACCGCTTCCGGAAGGACGGCTTTCAAAGGGCCATGACTCCGACTGAGGCACACACCCTCGAAGCTTGGCTGTCGGGCACAATCCAGCTCGACAAGCGGCCAGGTTTCCTGACGGAAACTCACGTTGCCGCGGAGCGCGACGCGTTCCTACATTTCCAGCGTACCAGCCTCGTCTTCCGACTCTAGATGCGTCTGCCGGCAGGGTTTACCCTTCCGGCCACCAGCCCCAAATGGCACTTCTGTAGAGCGCTTCTGCAGACGGCGCCTACTCCGGCAGCCAAGGCTCGAGTCAAGGAGCTGGTCTACGCAACGTCGCGCATTGAGTGCTCAGCCCTCTCGCCGGTCGTCGAGTTCGTTTTCAATCGTTCGGAGAAGCGCGTCAAGTGGGCTAACACGACGCTCAAGGTGGGCAAGAACAGCGTCACGCTGACTGTCAAGGAGTCTCCTACAGCGGTCGACGAAAGGATCGGGTACAACGATGCTTCAGTGGCGCTGATGTACCAAGTTCATGTGCTGGGCAAGGGCGCTACTCACCCGGGCGAAGTCCGGGCTTGGATGGCCGCTGCAACCTCGACAACCGTCTTGGATGTCGAGGCACTGGACCCGGTCGAGACGAACCTATTCGGATCTCACCGATGGGTCGTCACGTTCGACTCCATGGAGTGCCCCAAGGAGATCGCGAAGGTACATATGCTTCGAATTTCCGCGGCCGGAAGCACGCTCGAAGCTGCTTTACTCCACCCCAGTGCAGGAGGTCGAGAGCCATGCCGGAGATGTCTCTCCATCCGTCACTTCCGGAAGGATTGCCAGGTCGACAACCCGGAAGAGATCGCAGCGCGCTACACCAGTGAAGTAAAGTGCGACCAGGCCGCATCGCCAACATTGACAGCGGAAGTCGATGGATGGAGCAAGGCAGTCAACCTTCTCCGCGCGCGAGTTGCACCACAAGTAGCAGACCGCCTGCGAGCTGAGAAGCAAGAACAAGCGGATGCGAAACGTGCTGAAGCGCGAGCGAATGCTCAGCGCAGCAACGCGGATCGCACGCGCCGCGCAGCGAAGGACGCGGTCACAGCGGAGCTCAACTCGCTGCGGCGCGGCAAGAGTAGCAAGTCGAAAGACCCAAGCGCTAAGAAGATAGGACCAGCAAACACGATGACGACGGGTTCGCCTACGATTCCCACGAGCACAGACAGCTCGGGGAAGGAGACAACTGCGGCAGGAGAAGCAGGAATCGATGCAGCAGCGGCCGCTGGCGTGGCGGCAGCAGCAGCGGAAGCATCGGTCCAGGATGCAGCCGAGGCAGCGGTGAACTTGGACGATGCAGTAACAAGCTTGAACGCCTCGAGGGACGACGGTGCTGCAAGACTAGTCCAAACAATGCACCTGGAAGAACTCAGCGCACCAGACGCGACTGGGGAGACGGATGCAGCGTGCCCAGAAATCACGATGCACGAGGACGACACGCACGAGAATGGCGATTCATCGAGCGAAGCGGTGCCGTTCCCGGACGATCTGGTACGTACGTTCGAGACAAATACGGGAGCCGAAGGAAGCGGGACGACCCAGGACGATGCCGGGAAGGACCAGCACGGGAACGGTCTGACTCTATCGGACTCTGCAGTGGCCACGCGTGACGAAAGCGCGGCGCGCCAACGCGCTGCTGCAGACCACGCCGCCACGCTGGCGGAGAACCGACAGCGCAAAGCGCGAGCTATCCAGCCTTCGCTGTCTGCAGAGACGTACGATGTCGTCAAGATACTGGGCACGACGGACGACCAAAGGGAGCTGACCAAGGCTGAAAGAGAGGAGCGCAAACGTCGCAAGGCGGAGAACACAATCGAAATCGCAACATGGCGACGGAAGCAGACGTGGACCGCCAAACGGAGCGAACCCGCGCGAGCGAAGAACGGGGGCGAACGTTTGACAAACTGGGTGACGCAGCACGTTGACGAGCTGGCAAGTGTGATCACTGTCATCCCGTACCCACTTGAAGAGCTGCGGTCGTGGACCAAGGCTAACCTGGTGACGTTCGGCCTCTCCCTGTGCAGCAACGCCCAGCTTGCGCTGATTTACCACCATGCCAACGTTGACGCACTGGACCAGCGGTTGCGCACAAAATGCGCCACCAGAGCCAAGACAATCCGAGCGCTCCCGCAAGGAAGAAATCGGTGGAACTTGACTGGAGCAACGACGTGGTGGCACGAAGTGGAACGTTTTGACGAAGATCTTCTCACCGGGATCACGGAACCCGCACTCGCCGAGGACCTCGGCGCACTGCTTGCAATCTTGAGCCTGCTGTGCCCAAGTCGTTTCTCGAAGCAAGCAGATTGCGGTTTGGTCCTACCAGACACCTATGCCCGCGTCTACGACCAGGAAGAAGACATCATGGGCGCTGTCGACGCTTTGTTCCAGAAAGGATCGTGGGCCGGTGTTCTCGGAGTGTGTGTGGTAGGGCGCGATGGCGCCCCACGTCGTTACTAAGGGCTTCTCGACATCATCAAGAGGGTGCGCACAGCGCTCTCGGGGAAAGCGAACGAGGAGATCTCGAGTAGAAGCGAGACGAGACGTAACGTGTGGCTTTCTCACGCAGAACGTGATGGGGCTTGGGGCAACTCCCGCGCGCCAGAGCGCCTGGTTCTCGCACTTTCGTCAGAGGTTGGAGAACGGAGCGCTCGACATCGTGTGCGTTCAGGAGACGCGCGTCGCCGAGAGCGAAGTAGCGGACGCGACACGACGACACCTCGGGACGTGGGGCTTTGTCGAAGATGGCACCCAACGATTCTCGCTCTGGAGTCCGAGTGCTGGACGGTCCGCAGGCGTAGCGATCTTACTGAACCCGTATAGCCAGATCACCGCACTTCGGGCACTTCGAGAACAAGAGTGGGGCCCACACTGGATAGCAGCAACGGCAACGCTTGATGGCCATGACTTCACGATCACCAATGTCTACGCACCGACGGCTCGAGTGGAGAGGGAGGCGCTTTTCACTTTGCTCGAGTCGGTGGTGTCCGATTCACGGGGACCTGTCTTTCTCTGTGGGGACTTCAACTGCACTCTTCTCGCAGCGCGCGACCGGTCGTACCAGTCACGGTGGAACTCGCACGACTCTCCTGCGCTCCGACAGTTACTGCTACATGGTCGACTGAGCGATGTGCTGGACGACGATAACGAGACCGCTGGCACGGAGCTCGACATCGCGGATTGGCGAATGCGGCACCACACGTACTTCTACAAGATGTCGAGCGGTAGGGAGGCGAGTAGTCGGCTCGATCGATGGTACTGCGCATCTGAACATGGTGACTGGGTCCGCGCTGTGTGCACGACGATTCCTGGTCCCTTCTCGGACCACAACGGCGTTGCGATACGGGTTGCGGCGCCCGGCCGGGTTGTGCAAGTGAAGCCGAGAAGACAGGTGTACCCGCCGCCAAGATATGCAGCAAACGCGGCGAAGGCGGTGACGGCCGATTTTTTCGCAAACGCTTCAGCCGAGTTGGAGAGCACTATAGCGAGCGGGGCTACAGCAGCAGATCGCGCACGCGCTGCTGCGGCATGGTGGGACAACGCGAAGCAATGCTTGTGCAAGAAGTACCTTGCGGCGACCCGGGAGACGCGACAGAAGGCGACGGGGGGCTATCGGCAGCGGCTCAAGCGCCTGGTCGATCGCCTGATGCAAGCTGCGAGCATCACGAATGCGGCGCCAGAAGAGGTACAAAGCGAACGTACAGTTGACTCGGTGCTTGGCGCGAGGCGTGCTGTGGTGGAGTGCAAGGCCGAATGGCAACTGAGCAAGAGACGGGCGCTTTTGCGCTCGCACGTGCATCATCCTGCTCGTTCACAGCGTGCTTTCTATCGGCGTGTCTCGACCAAGTTCCTCGATAACACGGTGCTCAGCCTGGGAGGTTCGGCGAGACACGGACGCACGAAGTCATAGGGGCTCGCCGAGGACATGCGCGACGGCTGGCAGGAGGTCATGCAGCAGCAGCCGCCGAACAGCAGCACGATCGCTGACTTCCTGGGCTCACTTCCATCGCGTCCAACACGTGCTGGCTTGAAGACGCTGTGTATGGACGTGACAGAGGTCGAGGTGTTGAAGTCGGTGAGGCGATGCAAAAGAGGAAAGTCGTGGGGACCGGACGATCTCGGCAACGACTGGTATCGGGACAACGAAGAACTCATCGTCCCGCTACTTGTTCGACTGTTCAATGTGTGGCGGCAAGGCAACGTTCTGCCCAGCACCTTTGGCGAGGCAAATGTGTCATGCATCAAGAAGTCCAAATGTGCAGCCCGCCCGCTCGACTACCGACCGATATCCCTCCTGAACTCCGACTACAAGATCTTCACGAGGGTATTCGCGTCACGGCTTCGACCAATGCTCCCGATGCTTGTGCATCCGATGCAAACCGGTTTCGTACCGCACCGGGAGATGGCGACGATCATCGATGTCTACGCAGCTGCGAAGATTTGCGCACGAGAAGACCCAGAGCTTCGCCAGGCTCTCGTGCTACTCTTGGATTTTCGAAAGCCTACGACTCGTTGGCGAGAGACTTCCTCCTCGCCGCGCTACAGCGCTTCGGTTTCCCGGACGAGTTCGTGAGCATCGTCGGAGCGCTACACAAAGACACGAGAAGTCGGTTTGTTGTGAACGGCTACACGTCGCGGCCGCTGGAAGTCACTTGTGGGATACGACAGGGTTGCCCATTGGCACCTCTTCTCTTCATCCTGGCGGCGGAGCCGCTCTACGAGTTGATAGAAAGCACTCGCGCTCACCAAGGTGTCATCCTCGCTAACAGGTCAGCATCGATGACGGTCAAGGTCTGCGGATACGCGGACGACACTGCCATCTATGTCAAGTCCCCAGACGCCATAGCTGAGATCGTGCAGGCGCTCGCGCGGTTCGGTGCGGCGTCCGGGCTGATGGTTAACGCGTCCAAGTCGATGGCGGTGCCACTTCGTGAAGGCGCGGACATTGATTCTGAGCAGCTACATGGGGTCAAGCTGCTGCGAGATGGCGAGCGGTGCAGGTACCTGGGCGTGCTTGTTGGGACGGGCAGCACGGTCAAGGACAATTGGGAAGCGTGTTTTGCAGCGCTGAACTCACGTCTCGCGCTCGCACGGCGAAAGACGAATACAGTCCGGAGTCGCGCGGCACTGGCCGCGGCGATCGTTGTCCCCAAGGTGACGTTCCTCGCACGCCACTCCTGGCCGACTCGGGAGACCGTGAGAGACCTGCAGAAGATGGTCAAGCGCTTCGTTTGGGGCGTGAAGGACGGTATGTCAGTGAGAGCGTGGATGAGCGAAAAGCAGGCGGAGCTACGGGTGTGCGACGGAGGACTCTCTGTACCGCAAGTGCTGACGGACCTGCTCACGATGGCAGCTACTGCAGTGGGCAAGTGGGCGGCTGGTGCAAACGGCCCGGCGCGGATCGCGGGTGACATCCTGCTAGCCGGGCGATCGGGAGTTGACGTATACCTAACCCCGGCGCGACTCGAGGCACCACGCTATGGACACACGATCTCGGACACCATGTGGAACAGCGGGGCGGCGGTCGTACGTGGCGTACATAGCGATCCAATCGATCCAACGGATGCCGGATTCGTGGCCGCGACGGAGACTCTGTTGCGTCGGCACCTTCATGAAGCCAGCTGGGATGGCGATCGCATGCGGTTCACAGTCGAGGAGGACACGATGCTGTCGCTCGGACGCCTGACGCATGGAAGACGGAGGCTGCGTGGCACGTTCTGCCACGAATGGCTTGCACACGTGAAACTAGACACGCGCACATGGCTGATTGATGGCAGAGGCGATTGCGTGAACGTTGGAGTGCTGCGGCGAGGAGACAGACTGGGCACCCTCCGCGATGTCCTCGGTTGGACGTGGCTAGGACATGGCAAGATCGAGTTCGAACTGAAACGGTCACGATCACCCGCAATACGACGAGCGATGTCGAAGCTGTGCGGTTCGTCGCTGTGCAACTATCCAGAGCTCCTCCTTCGTCCGCACACGTCGTCTCACCTTCGACCGATCGGCGCAGGGGTAACGGCACACCACTCGTGGCGACTCACTGAAGGCGCTGATGGCCTCATTTTCTCGGACGCCACGCTCGAGCGCGTGCCGCACCCGGTCGCATCGCAATATGATTGTGAAAGGCAGGCGCGAGCCGACCTGGGTACACGAGACGTTCGTTTCCACGATCATCCGTCGCTCTCGAGGCTCGTGCAGCTGCACCAAGGAGAGGGATGGAGACCGAAGCGGTCGAAGTACAAGGCGGTCATAGCAGCGAGCCGCGCGAGAGAGGGCAAGGACGACAGGGATCAAGCGATCTCCTCGCTGGCCACCCACAATCGTGATCTACACAGCGCGATTGAACAGCTAGAGTGGAGCGACATCCGCGCTGTTACGGGCGCTTCGGCTGCAACCGTGCAGACCCTGTTCCGTATCAAGGCGAACAAGCTCAACCTGTGGAACTACCTACACAATGACCGTTCGTGTCCGCACAACATGCACCAGCGTGGTGAACCCGCGACATTGCAGCACGTCTTCTGGGAGTGCCCGATCGCGACGGCGGCGTGGGAGGACTTTAGCGTCAGGTGGCGGCGACTCGGTGACAACGTGACAGAGAACCTCATGGCGTCGTGCTTTAGCCTCGATTTGCCCGACACGCCGAGACACGCGTGGCAGGCGGTGCACGACCGCCTTGACGCGGTAAATGACGCACATCGTGACGCTCTGTACGACGTGTCCAGGTCACTCTGGAGACTGACGACGGCGACAACGATCCATGCCATCTGGTGCGCACGCCTTCGACTCCGACACGAGCCGGCAGCCGAGCAATCAACCCTCCGAGCAGTGGTCAACGCCACAGTCGACAACGCGTTGCGTGACTTCGTGCTTCTGACATACGAACACAACACAGACAAGCACGCAGCCCCGAAGAGAGCTGTGACGGCCGAGCTTGCCGCGCGCCTCATGAAGCCAACAGCCGAGCCTGTTAATGCGCAACCACTCGCGGACAGGAGCCTCTATCTGCTCTTCTTCGACGGCGGCTCAAGAGGCAACCCGGGCCCAGGCGGGTCTGGGTCTGTCATCGTTCGTGTCGACACGGACTCGCACGCAGCTGAGATCTGCTGGGCGTCAAGCATGTCGTACGCGCAAGCCGACACGACTAACAACACGGCGGAGTACTGGGGGCTCATCCACGGATTGCGCCGAGCAGAGGTCGATCGCCTCACCCCGCTTCACGTGGTGGGAGACAGCGCTATGATCATACAGCAACAGCGCCAGCACCGCCCGCCGCGGCAACACCGACTCCGACAACTGTACCTGAAGGCGAGGCGGTGTGCTGACGGCATGGGCATACGCAGTTGGTCGCACCACTACCGCGAACACAACAAGATGGCCGACAAGGCGGCGAATGTCGCGATGGACTCGCTTTTGTCACAGCAGACGTCTGCGCACGAGAATCGTTCGATCATCTCGGACCTGAACCAGCACCTGCACAACGACGTACAGCAGTGGCTCCGATCGACAGCGTCAAGAAACGTGGGCCAACGTGACGCTGACCAGGACGCAATCAACCCTCATGCATCTCGACCCGGCGAGTCCGGGATGATCCCCTCTTAGGTGGTAGCTTAGACCTCCATCCTAGTCATTAGAGATCTTTTAAGTACCTCAATGAAACTCACTCACTCACTCACTATTTTCCTTCATGTTGATTTCTTTTGTGAGGAGGACAGGGAGATGAATGTATACTCACTTTCACTTTAATCTTCAGAGATGCCTACTCCGAGGTCGTCAGGTGCTCGTGAGCTTGCTCACGTGTATCGACCCGAAAGAAAACAGTATACGCAACAAGTTGTCATGACGATACTTTGGTATCTCATGGTAACTTGTGCATACACTGAGGCGTCTGATGTGTGTAAGAGTCGATTTGAAAAAAAACAAAATTGCAAGCCGCCGATCCTAAATATACAAATCGCTCAGTAACAACTGAATCATGGATATCGAGACCTTCTACGACGCGCTCAATTGGCTGCCAATTGACGATCGCATTGAGTATCTCGTTATTGTTGGTTACGACTTTGCTAGCGACAACGCGCCGGAAGGCATTCTTCGCTCGTTCTACGACATTCAAACAGCTGAGTAAGCTGTCGACGTTGCCGATGCATTCTACGGACACTATGGAAGTATCGTTCTTTGCTGAAATATGTCTTTCGCGACTGGTCAGTTTCTGACTATCGTCGACATGCTGATGCGCGATTGTTCGAGATGGCCGCTAAACCAAGCTCTGCGACTGCTGCTTGACGCTTTCAAAGAACTCGGGATGTCGTACGCCTACGAGTGCGACCCCTTGTGGCTCTGCCACCTCTACTGCAGCAACAAAGAATGCATTCCGACCATTTCGTCGATTCGGGTCGAGTATGAGTACGAAGTGATGAAAGCGAACACCAGCCAACTCAAGGAAGAGCTGGCCATGGTGATCTTTCACCCACGCCGCATTCAAGCTTGGATCCAACATTGCAATGCGATCGACGACTACATGAACTGATGTGTGCATTCATGTCTGGCTTGCCTGGTGCATTTTTTTAAAAAAAGAAATCGGCATGGCCGTGCCATTCCTTTCTATTCGTGCAAGTAGCCATTGAACTGGCGCAGTGTCATCATGCGAGTCTTGCAACAGTAGCTCTTGATGCCGAGAATCGTGAAGATGTCCATGAGGTTCTTCTCGTCGTCGTCGGATTCGTTCTTGATCGCTCGCATTTGCTGGAACAGGCGATAGAGATGTCCGAGCAGGCAACCGCACGTTGGGCACTTGACGTAGGGGTACATCTTTGAAATGAGGACAGTGGACGGGTGTTTGCCTCCAGTGTATATTTATGCCTTGGATCGATCAATTTTATATCAAACGAGCTATAAATAGATACTATTTAAAATTGAAGAATTGCTTCCAAGTTATCCACCAACGTCAACAAGCCACTCTTAGCTCCTCTCTTGTTCAAAACAATGAATGCTGCTCTTTTCGACACGTATGCTCCAGCCATTGAGGCCTTTCTTAGCTCACAAACCGATAAGGTGTGCAAGCCATGGTCCCAGGTCGTCCATTTGTTCTTTGAGATCAATGTCGACGGCATGGTTTCTACTTGGGCCAATCTTGCGGCAATGTTTGCAAATGCTCAGCAACCCGCTGACTTCCACATTTCCGCGGATGCTCTCGATGTGTATTTCGATGAGTTCAAAGTTACGGAAGTCTCGCTGGCTCGATCCAATTTCACCGAGAACGAGGATTTCATCGTTGATTCGGAAGGATTGCGCTTGACGTTTGGAACAGTTCGCGAATTGACTTTTACGAAAGGCAACCCCGAGATGATGCAGGCCTTTGGGTTTATCGACAAGATATACCAGATGTATGTTCGCTACGAACTGGCAATGATGAATCAGTCTAAGCGCCCTACGCATTGGACTTTGGTGGAACGTATTGGCGTATTCACGCAAAGCATGCAACCGCACATCGACGCCGGGTTGTTGAAGAATCCTGAAAAGAAACCGACGTTTCTGACTATGAACACTCAGCCGAAAGTCTATGTCGTGGTTAAGGGAACCGAGAAGACCATCGCCGCCAAGTTCAAGAAGATAAGAAAGGTCACGGACATGAACAATGAAGATGAGGAACTCAAGTGCTCTTCCCGCAATGTCATCCCAATTTACGAAACGGTTCTGCCGAGTGTTGCCGAAGAGATCGACTCGGTGCTCAACTACATCGATCAAACTCATGCGATCCCGCACCGCGAAACTCAGTTGGGAACGCAAACGAGCGATGGGGAGACGATCTCTAAGTTGAACCGGACCAAACATAACGTGAAGCTTCTGAAGACTGCGATTTTGATTGACCCCAGTCAAACGGACTACACGGAGTCTTCGATGATCAAAGACATCGAAGATGTTCGGCGGAAGCTAAAGATGGGCAAAAAGACTCACGTCCCCAAGGAGAAGAGGAAGGCCGTCGATCCTATGGAGGGCAACTCCATGGACATCAAAATGTTCGAAAGGACAAACGGCCGATATGTCGATGAGTTCATGGCCATCGATTTAAGCCCGCCAACCGACGAAGTAGCGCCGACGCCGCCGTCTCAATTGGCGGAGTGTGAGATCGAAGATGATTTCGAAGAAGAGGAAGAGGAGGACGACGAACCGCCAGTTGATACCACTGTGCCAAGTGTCGTCGAACCAACAGAACCCATCGCTCCGGTTCAATCCACTACCTTCTCACGCGCGCCTCCACGTAGACGCCAACGAGCTCAGAAAGCTCCTGAGGAAGGCGAATACGACGAAGATGATCAAGCTACTCCAGTTCGACGAGGCCGAACTAACAATGTTCTCCGCGCGCGATCAGTTCGTGCAAACACCTCGAAAGCTAGTTTGGCTGGAAGTAATGATGGATACGACACTTCCGACTCGGAGTAAGATTATCGCTGCCCTTGGATTTCTTTTTTTTCTTATATATATAAATACGCAGCCAACATGACGCCCTCAGAACAAGAAAAGCTGGTCAACGATAAATATTTTTCTGAATTGTTTGTGTGCCTAACCTTGTTCCAAGATGGTAAACGAGCTGAGTTGCCTATTACTCAATCTGAGGTTGAATTGCTAAGAAAGCACTATCGTACGTATTTATCGCTTTACAGCCAACGGCTTCCAAAATCTATTGGAGACGATAATGAAACTGTGGCGAAGATCTGGCACACTGTGCGGTTTGTTCAATCCGCACAGAAATTACTTCAGGACATCAAGAACTGCGATATTTTGGATATGGAGGGGGCATCGCAATCGCTGCTTGCAGAATGGGTCGAAAGTCAAATGCAACGCGCCGAATCAATCAGGAATGAACAAACTGATATCAGCAAAAGCGTTTGTAAGGTGGTGGCGATGATTGACAAGCTAACCAAACGTCGACCTTGTATCTGCATTCTCACAGCGATTAAGCTAATTGTTATGATCCTACTCATTTTGATTCTCATGTGTGTTGTTTATGATTATCAAATCGCAGGAATCCGCAAAACTACGATGACTTCTTATGGACTGCTAGGAGCTGCTATGATCTATGGCATTGAAGTCGTTCAAACTTGGGTGTATTGAGAGCAAAATTGAAACCCGCGTCGGCTATTATCAATTTGCGACTCATCACTTAACGCAATGTCTATCGTTTCTCTTCTTCGCTCCATCCAAGACCTCATTGGTCGTATGAATGCTTTCAAAACGTGCGAGCACAACTTCTTTGCTGAGGCATCTCCAGGGAAAATCATCGCGAGCTTCTACGACATCGAAAGCATTGAAGACGCTCGACGTGTTGCAAAGGTCTTCCTGAAGCGCTTTGGCAATATCGCCATCTGCCGCGAGGCTTCCTATCGCGCGAACCGAATGATGACCATCATGGATGTACTTGAGGAGAAGAACAGCCGCAATTGCAAGTTCGAACATTGGCTGCTTGTGAACGCATTTGCCGAGTTGGGATTCGTCCGTGCCGCCGATGCCAATCGCAGGATTCTTCGAGTACTTTACTGCGACGGATTCTACGGCCCAACCGACGGCGCCTGCATGAACACCTTCCTTCGCGCGGTTGACTATGCCTTGTAGAAGTCATCGAATACATCGTCGAAGAGGCGATTGCATTTTTTTCCAGATTTGACGTACGAGTCTATCCAATACATTTGAGATGAAGCTTCTGTTGTGGAACGTGAATGGCCTTCGCGTCATTTCGAAAAAAATAGTTCAAGACAGTTGCAGCTTTGATACTTTCATCAAACTGTATGACGTTGTTGCGTTGAATGAGACAAAAAATCGAGTCTAAACCTTTAACGCCATTGATATCTTTATGTTCAATTCTGTCTGATCTCTATGGTAGCGATCATTTACCAATTCTTCTGTCGATATCGCCCAACAGTCTATGATCGTATCGCCTCACAGTCTATGATCTTGTCGCCCCATTATATCATTTGCGTTCATCGCTATTTTTTTATTTTTCACACAAATCTGATTGAATAATAATTAAATATACTAAATATGGACCATCTATCTGAAAAAGTGAAGCCAATTAAGCGTCGCGTTGGGCGTCCTCGAATTATTAAGCCTGCTCCACAGGCTGCTACTTGTAAGGGAATTGTGGCCGAGCCTATTAAGTCGGATCACGTTCTCGAACTTGTATACGATGTGCCAATTAATCTGAAGAAGATTTTTACCTTGTTCAAGCTGATGGACACTCGCGATGTTAAGATGGAGTTTCGTCTTTCTGGAGTGCGCATTTCCGGCGCTGGCCACCTCAAGCACAATTTCATCGATCTGCATATCGACAGCGCCAAGCTAACTCAGTATTACTGCAAACACAACATTATGATGGTGATTGACCAGAAGAATCTGGAGAAGGTAATTCAGAAGATTGACAAGAGCTACGACAGCATCTTTTTGATTGCAAAGCAGGATTCGTATATGAAGGAATTGTATATTGTGCTAAACGACGAGGCTCAGGGAGTAAAGGAGTATCACACCATTTCGCTGCTTGAAACATCTTCGGGCGCCGATGACAATCTTGTTAGCACTCTGCCTTACCAAGAATACCCTCTATCGTTTACCCTTCCGAGTAAATATTTCAAGAAGGTCATTGGCGATATTTCAAAGTTTAGCAAATATTTTACCGTTGAGCGACGAGCAGGAGTTCCTCTGGCGTTCCCATACGATAGCAACTCTAAGACTATTGATGTAAATCACATTTTCACCAAAGCTGAGCTATTTAAGATCAACAGTTCGCTATCCGACAATGACTTTCTCTCTACAACAGTTCGTATTGAATAGATTCAAAGCCTGGCCACGGCTCTACTGAGCGACCAGATCAATATCTTTGTTGATCACGAAAATATGATGGTGTTCAGAACCACTATCGACGAAGAGGCGTTCACTCTACTACTCGCGGTGAAGATTGTGTCCTACAAATAAATATCCAACAGCGAGTTATTATTTTTTTGATGGGTAGAGATGCGGAGGCGCATCCCCACCATATGGTAATAATGCAGCTGCGCTCGGCCCCAATGTTACTTTTAGACGGACTCATTTCTTCTTTTTTTACTTCAGTGAGACACTTGGCGTTACTTCGCCAGGGAAAATCATTTGGCCGCCTCTTGCCTTCATAAAGACAACAGCGCAATGGGAGGCAAGCGAAGCGCAGACGTCGCGCAGGAATCCGACGCTATATTGGAATGTCTGGCCCGCTTCGGGGAGGCGCTGGCGGAGATCACAAACGAGCGGCGGGCGGCGAAGCGGCACAAGGCGACACTCCCCCGGCCAGCAACGCGCTTCCCTCTGTGTTCAAGACTGTTCGCGACTTGAGCCCGTTCGCCGACATTCTCGGCCGCTACTTTGGCTTTTTTGTCAACAGCGTATTGGACGTCAACAGCCTCGTCATTGAGAAGGACCAAGAGCGCGAGCAGAGCCCCGAGGTGTTTGGGGAGATATGCGGAGCGCTGCTGACGGCCTTTATTCGCGGGACTCCTATCAAGGGCGACGAATTCGGTGACATCCGGTCGATTCTTATCACCGGCGCGAAGCCCTCGACTCCGATCAACCATTATCTCAGGAATATTCAAGAGCTCATCAGGTCGCGTCGCGCCCCTGCTCACTCCTCGGAAGATGCTTCCGGTGAAGTTTCGAAGTCTGCGTCGCCGCCAGCATCGTCTCCTCCAGCGTCCCCGCTACGCACGTCTCCAGCATCGTCTCCCCCAGCATCTCCGCTACGCACGCCTCTGGCATCTCCGCTACGCACGCATCCATTGAATCTCGATCAAGAGATTGCGCCAACTCGAGCAAGTGAGATGGAGTCTCCAAAACCTGCGTCGACGCCCAAGAAGAAGACGTCCAAGGAGAAGACGCCCAAGGGAAAGGAGGCGGTTCGGACAACGAGTATGACAAGAAGAAAGGTATCTCTGTCCAACAAGCCGAAGGTCAACATTGACGATGCGATGGCCGCTGAAGTGCTGACGGAACATCAAGAGCAGTTCAAATATTTATCAGACAACGCACACGTGGACTACCGGCGTCCGAGGCAATACATCCGCAAGGAATACGGCGCCCACTTTGTGACGGTGAAGGAGCTGGCTCGAGTTCTACTCGCCCGCTCGTGGCGCGCACTTGTAAGCCGATCGTCCCCATTTCGGATATTGAAGATTCGCCCCGGCACCAACACGTTCAAGACTCTATTGACCCTGGCGAAGAGATACATCGTGCAATCCGCGATGGACCGCTGGGAGAAGGAGTTCTGGATCGAGCTTCCCGTCGCAACGAACCCCGTTGACCAAGCTTTCCTTGAAGCCTACCAGAAATCGCGTCCGGGGCGAAAGGCGCGTCTTTTCACATTGTGGAAGGCTCTCAGCGAAGAGGTGGAGCGACTCAAGAGGAATGGGAAGGTCCCGCCCATGATCTTGTCGGATCCGGCGTTTCAAGAAGTCGGGAAGCAAGTCAATTGGTTTCCTACGCGCGGCGACCTGCTGTATGATATGACGATCAAGGCAGCTCGAGATCCAAGTCGGTTCTATTTCGTCTTCCACCCGGCGGCTCATCCGTTCTACAGACAGCACTACGAGCTGCTGTTTCCGCCTCAGGAAGACGCGGAGGCGTTTGGAACTGCGGATCAGATTCCAGACGACGTTTTCAAGCTGATGACCGAGGATTTCAAGGCGCGGCACGGCATTACCGACGCTTTTATCCAGAACGCGCAGAGGCAGTGGGATTTCTACGAATGGCAACTGGTTCATCCAGATGTTGAACCGACAACATTGGCGATGTTCCCGTCTGCCTCCGAATGGTTTGCCAAGTGGAACCCGGTCACTTTCAAGTTCACCAAGTGCTACTACGTCAAGAAGATTACCGAAGATGGATTGCCGCGCTGGGAGTTCGTGCATCCGAGCAGCATCGATAAGCAGTCAACGCCCGAAGAGCTCTACGTAACCCAGCCGATCGATGGATTGTCGATTCGTCGGTTCGAGGAGGGGGGCATTGGAAGCGAAACAGACAGCGAAAGGATTGATGCCCCCGTCAAAAATAAAAAAATCAGTTGGCGATTGCAATAATATACAGATAAAGTATAACCCAGCTTGCTTGAAAGGTGAAAAAGAATGAGATACTTGTCATTAGATTGCATTGACACTACGAATCATCCATGCCCTGTCGACTTGCCGCCGATTACAATCAGAGGAACTAAAAATTTATTCGATATCTTCTTTTCTCTATCCGACGTAGAAACATGTTTCAGTATGGCGCTACCTAGTCAAATAGATTTCACTTGGATCAACACCCCAAGCGGGCGTGAAAAATATATATCGTATCCCACCCTCAAACGTATGCTTTTCATCTACGCGATGAGAACGAGATGTCTGAACTATATCTGTCTTGGGTTGATAGCCTGCTGTTTGCAAATAGTAAGGCAAAGCCCTTAACTTTTCGGTTTTCAAGTGAGAGCTCTCACTCATCCACCGCCGAGACCGAAAAGTCCGTGGAGCCGGCGACTGAAGAAGATTTCGCCGACATAGATGACGATAGCGATAGTGTACTTTCGTTTGAGTCAGACGAGTCTCCAGATGAATATCTAATTCCAGCTTTTCAGCATAAGATCACTCAACTTGAGCACCAGCTTCAGCTCAAGGAAAAGGATATTACGATATTTGAGCAGGCGATTGCTTTGAAAGACAAGGAAATCGAAATACTAAATATGAAACTAAGTTTGAGTCCGCGGTCAGAATGGGTTTAAAAAAAATATGTAATATGTTTTTTCACTCCTACAGCATCTTCTTAAGCGCTTCGCGCTGGTCTTTGCTTAGAACCTTGATGAGCGCGGATAGTTTGACGTCAGCCGCCTTCTTGCGCTGCTGGCGGGCAGCGCCGCCAGTGAATACTACGTTATTGATCGCCGAAGGGTTTCCTCCCATGATCGAACCGCCGTTCTTCGACTCCATTCCCTTAATGAGCTGTTCGCATACATCCTCGGTTAGGGGAGCATACATGAAATAGATCGATTTTACGAATGTGACAGGACCACTTACGAAAGCTTCGACGCCCTTGATGAGACTCTTCTCGTATAGCTCACTGTTGCAAATTACGAAGCATTGCGACGGATGCGACCAATCTACAACGCGTAGTGCATCGTAAGCATCATCAATTTGCGACCATGTCTTTACCGCGTCATCGAATTGGAATCGAAGCTCGTCCATCAGCATCTTTAGCGGGACTCGCGCGGCGAGATGTTCATCTACGGCCCCCACCTTAGCAGCTTCCTTGATTAGTTCGTTGTATGAAACATTGATTGCCTTGATAAGCGAAGAGCGGTCTCCCTTCTCGTTAATAAGTTGCGAACGGTGAGATTTAATTTTCTTGAAAAGACCCTTGTCGAGCTTGTAGTCGCGCTCCTCGGCCTTTTCGATAATCGATAGATCGGTTACTGCCTCCCATTGGAAATCTTTTAGATCCTCGGCTGTTACAAGAGCGCCGCTGTGTCCGCTCTTTGTTAGGAAGAACCATGAAAGAATAGGATTCGATGCGAGGTAGTATTTCGCACGTTTGAATAGGGCATCGTCTTTGTTCTGAAGGATAATCAACGCGCCGGTAACCGCCTTGAAGAAGTTGTTCATAGTTGTCGTAGCATTGTCATGAGCGATAAACTTCATCGTCAGCTTTTGAATCGCAGTGATATCTTCATTTGCCATGGCGCTACCACCAGCCTTGGCTACCGGCGTCATTCCTCCACTCTTACCCTCCTTGGTTTTAGGGGCCTCATCCGACTTATAGTTATATACGACAGTAGCATAGGCTCCGGTCTTGGTTACAATAATAGTTTTTCCCGAGTCAGCGATTTGAGCTCCGACTTCGGCAGGGTCGGCCAGAACGTAAGAGCCAAACTGAAGCGTTCCAATCGCAGCGTCCTTCTTAAAGTCAGTCTGCTTTAGATGACCTTTGAGGAAAAGCGAACGAATCATTTCGATGGCTTCGGTATCGTTGTCTGCATTAACGAGACTCGAAATTTTCTTTACCAGCTCAGCATTGGGCATAAGAAACGTATTTTCAAATCGCTGAGAGCGGAAGGTTCCGTCAAGACACAGATCGCCAATCAAATCGTAGAGCTTGGGCGACTCATGCTTGATAAGGATCAATAGGTTCGTGTATTGCGATTTTCCACCAGCGATAATCATTATATTATATTTACTCAGTTGCACGAGGGTTATATTATGATTTGGATATTCTAGCGCGCGCTAATAATGTATTATTATTGTGTGTGAAAATTTTTTGCGAACACACTGCGGTATGGGCCTATATTATTTTGCCGAATTTTTTTGTATATTTATAAAGCGTTTTAAAACCAGAATAAATTTGTTCTCCATTTTTATGGCTCTCATATTTGTGATAATCCTCATGTATTTTATGCATAATAATATAACAATATTTCCATTCTTCTCTGCCAAGATATAATAAGAACGCATCCACGTATTCATACAATAACAGTGTTGAGATATAATGGAAGAAACGTTTGCACAGATTGAGGGGGCCGCGGCCCACTCTGTCGCCGGCGTTAATGTAAGCATTGCCGACGGCGGAGCGATGACCGGTAACGGTATCACCGCTTCGGGAGGCAATATCGATATTTGCGGCGGCAACATTGACAGCATTCTCCGTTCGTTCGGCGGCATTGAAGGCGGCGATACTACATTCGGCGGCAAGGCTTCGTCCGTTGTCAAGAAGACTTCGAAGCTTGGATCAAAGCTATCCAGCGATCTCGAGAAGGAGCTAAAGCACGTTCATGAGGAGGCTTCGGACATCGAAGCCCTAGCTTCTCTAGCCAAGAGCGCTCTTAAGCAAATTGCCTCCGATGAGGCGAAGAAGGCTCTTCAGGAGATTATTGACCACATGGACAGCGCCGCCACTGAAATTCGCAAGACTGTCAGCCATGAAGTAAAGCTCCCTAAAGAGAACGCGGATGCGTTTGTTGCGCGCAATGGTCAGTTCGTTCGTGCCATTAAGAGCCTTGGTGCCCACCTCAACGACACCAACAAGGCCGCTATGATGTCGCTATCATTCTCGAGTGTGAACGAGCTGAAGAAGCTTGGCAAGGAGGTATCGGATGCGCTTAAGACGGTTCACATGAAGAAGAAGGAGTACCTCGGCAGTCCTCTTTCCAAGCTCGATGCCGAGCTTACCAAGAAGTTGACGCAGGACGCGAAGAAGCTTTCGTCGGAAAAGACAAAGGAGTTCATTAAGGCGTGGTCGACGCTTATGAAGAACCACGGACACAAGAGCGAAATTCAGCAATTTATTGGTGGTAGCTCGGTGAAGAATCTTGCAGATCGTCTGAACCAATCTCGCGAGGAGCTCAAGAGCATGATCAACAAGTTTATTGATGCATTTGGCATCAACGTAAACGGCATGGCTTCGTCGGCAGAGATTCTGGCTAAGAGCTTTGGTAAGAGCATCAGCTACGGCGAGGACACTGTTGTATTCCTCGAAACGTTTGAGCGCCTAAGCGAATACCTCAACGCCAACACTGGTAAGATTTACCAGCACCTGCTTGAGCTTAACGAGGAGCAGATCGATTCCAAGGAGATTAAGATGCGTTTCCTTTCAAGTATGCGTGATCTTGCTGAGCGCGCCGAGGCAGTCAGTGGTCAGACTGAGGTAAAGACGTTCGCGCAGCACTGTCGCGATATCGTTAGCACGGTCAACCGTTTCTCGGACATGATTAAGTCGCATCGCGAGTCTATGCGTAAGGAGGGTGGTTCGACTGATACCATGAACGACCTCTTCAGCGTTGACGCCTCGAAGATTGATATCACGGGTCTTCTTAACCCTCTCGACAACCTCAAGCTTGCTATTCGCAAGATCACTTTCTTCCGCAACATTGCTGTCTTCCGCAGCAACCTTTCCCAAACGAACAAGGAGCTTGCTACTTACAGCAAGGACTACACTAAGAGCGTCGGCCAAGCCATCGGCGAGGCGATCAACAAGATCAAGAATGAATACACCGAGATCATGAACCAGGTTAGCGACAACAAGGCCGGCATGGGTCTCGAAATCGATATGTACAATGAGTCGCAGCCCTCTGGTATGAAGATTTCTAAGGAGAAGCTCAAAATGATGTACAAGTGGCAGTGCGATGCTCACATCGGTCTCTACAAGACGGTCGAGGCGATTGATCTATACCTACTCCACTTCACGGATGCGGTTTCTAAGAACCCGGACGCCGTGGCTGATCTCCACAACCTACTTTCGGCTACTCGTATTATCGCGAAGTGGTATGACGAAAAGGCAGGAGACAACCTGATTCGTGCGTTCGAGTCGTTTGCGGACACTGCCACCGACGAGAAGCTTGACAAATCTGACTTCGTGGCTAAATACGTCACGGACCCCGCTCAGTTTGCGGATCTTGAGCAAAAGGTAGGCGGAGAACGCGCTATGCGTATTTACGAGCGCTGCCGTCGCGCGGTTGAGGGTGTCGTTGTCCTCAAGAACGTTATTTCCTACTTTGTTACCATCAGCGAGAAGTATGGCGATTTCAAATCCGAGAAGAACATCTACATGGCCCCAAGCAACATCTACAAGAACCTGGTTAACTACATTTGGGTGTCAGCCGTAGATATGAACACAACGGGATCGGAAATCCTCACAGACAACAACGAGACCAAGCGTCTTCTAACCTACGAGGATACCAAAATCAAAATGGCTGGTGTCACTTCAATCGATCCCGAAACGCTTGGTATCAACTTCAACCGTCACGCCATCGACAAGCTTCGTATTCTTAAGACTCACAACGAGCTACTTCGCCTAAAAGATTTCACAGCTTCGCTATCGAGCAACCATGATCTACAGCGTCTCAAGCAATTCGTTGCCAGCACTTTTGCTCGTCTCGGAAAGACCAAGTACATCTTCCACATGATGTACTTTGGTCTATACGACTTCAAGCAAATGGATAAGGATCTAATGGCGCAGTACTTCAAGTTCCTAAGCAAAATGGTACTCAATCCAAAGTTGGCTATCAAGACTCGACTCGTGGTTGACATTTCGGGAATCAAAACTGATGTATCGGACACTAAAATTAATCAAATCGTAGACGATATTTTCAAATTGCCGCCAGTTGATCGAAACGGCGTTAAAATTATTGGAAACCTTACGATCAATGGCGCTGCCGAGTCGCTAAAGCACACTTTCGTCTCTCTTGACGAATTCATGGGATACGAAGAAAAGGACCTATTCGTTAAGTATTCTCGGATTAATGCGATGCTGACTCATATTCCTTCGATGAACACTGGCAACCTTCAGTTTACCCGACCACAAGCATTTCGCACCGGCTTCCTGTCAGGCTTCCTTGTTGGACTAACCGGAAACACCAGAGAATCTGCTTTGGCAAATACGGCCGCTCGCAGTATTGGAGTTCTTCACTACTGCGTAATGCAAATGCTGAACCAATACAAGACCGAACAAAGCAGCAGTGTATTCGCCATCGATAACACTTACTTCGTTCTTACGATTAAGGCTATTGCTGGTAAGATTATGGCGGTCGCCGGCATCAACACCCTTTTCAAGAATCCTAAGTCATACTCGAATACCATTATGCAAAACCAAACCCGTCTAATTATGGGTGGTGCCGAGGAAGGCGATGTTAATGTCATCGATGAGGCGGTCGAGCTCTACGTCCGCCTCCCTCTGCTGGTTGAGTTCTACCGCGCCATCTTCGATGACGCCAACAAGGAATACAAGCAGGAGTCGGCTAGCGGTGTGCTTGACGAGGAGCGTATCTCCTTTGTTCCTGAGATTGGTAACATTTGGTCCGGCCTTATCATCAGCATCTTTGACAAGTCTCGCCACATCGAAGCTTGTCTATACACGGCTGAAAACATGCGCAAGATTGTATCTGAGATCAACTCCATTTACAAGCACTACAAGGATCCGTTCCTGCAGATCGCCTTGTTCGCCATGTCATGCTTGAGCTTGTTGCCGAGGTTAACCGTCGTTACGGCGTCATTAAGCGCCAAGAGCTTCTTCAATACTACCGCACGCTCAATGCGACTAAGCGTCGTCGTCTAGACGTTGGTGAGTCGAACTACACCAACAACGATTTGGATATTCTCAATGAGGCTATTGAGTTCGAGGTGAAGGCCCCATCGGATGACTTTATCAAGTTCAAGGCTTCGCTTACGGATCCTTTGGCGACCACCGAGCAGAAAATCAACAAGCTCACTGATTACAAAATTCTCAAGGAGTTCCGTGAGCGAGTTCAACAAATGTTCAGCAGCGAGAAGCTTACCGCCGGAGCCCCAGACGACCGTTTGCTTTCGATGCGTGAGCGAATTCGTATGCTCAAGCGGGCTATTACCAATAAGTCATCGCGTACCGAAAAGTACGATATGATCATCAAGGCGATCGAAGAGTCCGAATCGATGAACCAATCGTCAAACGACATTTTCGCGTGCTTCCACGAATTTGTGATCACTCCTCTACGAACGCTATTCCAGATGTATAAGGCTCTCGACGTATTTATGCTTACTTCTTTTGCTATTACCGTAGCTGCAGCCAGTGATCCCGACCCTCGATATGCCGATATTGCGAACCATCGTATTCTACAGACGCAAGTGAAGATTGGCGGAGCTGATGTAAGCCTTAAGGATGCAATTGCTGGCCTATTGACCGATACTAGTTCAGTCAAGACTGAAGGAAAATCCAATCTACTTATCAGTGGTCGAAATGAGTTTGCGGGACTTGTTGGTAACCAAATTATGAAAGACGATCTCCTCGTACATAACGGCCTGCTCCAAGATCTCCTCTTCAACACATTTGTGCAATTCTCGTCTAACAGCGGCTCGCTGGTAAAAATGGATGTATCCCAAATGAAGCGCATTTCGATTGATTTGTCGGAGTATCAGAAGGTTTGCGAGCATTTGATTGCGAATGTCAAGTATATGATCGATAAGTTCACCGGCCTTGTTCCAACCAGTCTTATCGAGAAGGTATTGAACTCGGATGACGCGACCGGTAAGAATGGCGTTCTTTGGATTGAAAACAAGCTCATCAATCACATGTTTATCAAACTGAACAAGAGCGAGGCTGATCGCGATTTGATCTGCATTGATAACTTGAACAAGCTTCTTCCTGTCATGTCTGACATTGTGTTCAAGACTAAGTACAACCCAAATGCTCTGGCTAAGAGTTTGTTCCTCCACCCCACAAGCAGCGATGTGACTCCTGGAAAGGTCCCCCTTGTGTTCAACATAGCCACAGATCTAGTTGACATCCTTCCAATGATTCGCGACGCGTTTACGGAGTATGCCTCGGGATCAAAATCGTTTGTTCTTACGGCCGACTCAAAGAACGTATCGGTATCCAAACTCCTGTTTGATTGCCGACAAAACGCTTCGTTTGGAAGTCAGCAGGTATACGGTCTAGTTCAACAATACAACATTGCGATTTCGCAATACTTGAAGGATCTATACGATGCGCAAAACCGTAAGATCTACATTAAGGCATTTGCGAACTTTGTGGGAAGCACTCTAGTTGATGCTTTGAACGGAAATAGTTTTGTTGATTTCGATAGAGGCACGGCCATTCCAGACACTCACTTCTCGCTTCCAAGTAACGGAAGCGTATTTAGCTCTACGCTGGCTTATGTCATGAAAGTAATGACAAGTCGGGTGAACCCAGTGTCGGGAGTCAAGGTTCATGAGCTATCCTCGCTACAGGAAGTAAGTCCTCACATGCTTGAAAAGTATCGCGCGGTCATTCCTATGCACATGCGTGTTCTCAAATCGTTCCTGGCGCGACTAACTATCTACCGAAAGTTTATTGCAAAGATTGAACTTGATGGCAAGAAGATGGTCGATGCTCCCGATGGCAACCCGTCCGCTGGTAAGGTACGAGAGAACGAATCTGACCAACTCATCGATTTCACTAACCGAATGAAGACACTAGGTATGAAATCGACTGACACTGAAATTATCGATGCGCTCTCGCAATATCTCGATGAGATGATTAATGGTGTTTCGTCGCTACTGACTGATATCAATGCTGTGCAGAAGGAGCTTCTCGAAACGGACTCCGCCGTTCCTCTCTACTTTGACGTAAAGAAGGACTTCACCAAAAACTATCTATCGAGCTCCAAGGAAATACCATTTGCACCTCATTCGGTTCTTGCCATGGGATTCAAGCTAAAGGGAAATGCGGTGCCCTTTTACACCAACGACGATGCTATCAAAAACAAATTCCTTTACGGTCTTCGTTCTTTGCTGATGCACAACTTCGATATCTCGTCAACCAATATCCCATACCTGAAGAAACTAATCTCGGACTTCAATGGTTACGCCACGAAGGCAAACCAAATCACGGATGCCAAGTTTAATGACGTATTGAAATACGTTGGCGTTTCGATGAACTACCTATACGATCTTCGTTTCTTCAACGGCAAGAGTTTGGCCCATGTCGATCTTCTGTCAAACCACAAGACTCGGTTCGGAGCAATGGGTAGCGACCTTATTACATTCCAGGAAATGAAGTCGAAGTCAACGAGTCTATCGCTCGTTGAAAGTGTAGGCTTCTTGGAGTGTAGAAATAAGGTTGCCGACTACGTCAAACAACTTTCGAATCCGAGTACCCTCGACGACCTGACGACTGTGTCTCCCAACCCGCGTGCTCGTGTGATTATGGTAAACATTGTCGATCTCAACATTGTTCCTATCAACGTGCATTCGCTCATGCGCGAGATGCCGCTAGCGAACATTTACAATTACGCAATGTCGTTTAATGCGTTCGTCGATTAGTTTAAGGGAGCGACGGGCAACAAACTACTCAGTAACATGTTCTGTTCTCTGCTTAAGAAGCCTTATACCCAACTCGACTTCGATGCGGCCACTGGAAACATTATGATCGACGGAGTGGCGTTTACTCCCGCTCAGTTCCAGGCGGAAGCCGCTCCCCACCGACTCCTTGACGATGTTATCGTAAAGAAGGTGCTGAAGGATTTTATGGCGGGCATGGACCTAACTCGCGTCAACCAGCGTTTGAATTCGAAGTTGTTCAGAAACCTGATGTTCCTCACTCTGATTCAGCTTGCTATCAAGGCGAAGGTAAAGAAGGAGATCAACTTCATCAATACTCGTATTGTATCCGACACCAATGCCGTCAGCGATGTCATTACGGCTATGCAAGCGGAACAGGGCGACGTCAACGACAACGTGTTCGAGTTTTAAATTGAGTGAGATGCATACAAATATATATTAGCGTCGAGCTCACAAAAAAATGTCCGTTCCCTTCGCATTCAAAGGCTATATTGTGTCGGTCATCGACGGTAAGCGCATATGCGTGCGTGTCGATAAAGAAGACGTCGATCTCGTGTCCGCGAAGCTATCCAAGTTTTACGATAAGACAATCGTGAGAGACACGATCACGATCAACATTAGCGATGCGAAACTTGCAATTTCAATCGATTGGAACAACCTAGAAGATTTGACGGGCATTCATGTCAGAATCACAGCTTCGACCAGAAAATACAATTACTGGAAGACCGTAGAGATCAGCGATGCAAACAACGATCGCCGATTTGTCAGCAGACAGTGCCGCGGAGTCAGTATAATTGCCAAAAAATTACAAACAATATCGAATGAGTACAATTAAATATATGATTTGCTTTATGACAAATGAATTTTTGTCTGAATATGGCTGTGTCAACGCCATCATTATATGCCAAATATTTATCACTCCATGCATTTTATTACTCTATCTGATCAAGTGCATATTCTTGCGAATCCACGAAGCGTATTGCTACTGCATTGGGATTGAGGAAGATTAATTTTTTCGCTCCTAGAATTGACATAGAAGCTATAAGTATAAAAATGTACAATTCGCTTACAGACGACGAAGAGCCCGATCGTTTCGATTGGTCGCCTTTAGTAGTTGTAGGCTCGCTGATCAGCGCACTTTGCATTTTTGCGTGCGTATTTACGTGCTGCTCGCGATGCTGTCGGTGCGGCACTCGTAGCCCAAAATATAACATCCAAGAGCTAGAAGAGATCGTTTGATCTGGCCATCTTTTTTGTCAAAATCATAAAATTGACGCATCCCTCCATAAATATATCGCCTGATATTGCCCGCAGCCCGTTCTAACAGTTCCCTTCGGTTCTTTTCAACAATGAGCTTCTCTCTCCACGGAACGACCGCTACGATCTCAAACGCTGATCAGCTGTCGAGCTTCAAGATTGCCCGTAACAACTTTCTCAACCCAGGCCTCAAGTCTGAAGTCGCGAGAAAGGTTGCGACTGGACAAGACTTGTTGTTTCTCGGAAACGACGTTGTCGAAACGCGTAGGAATGAAGCCTACCAGCTGATCATCCACGGATTCTTCCTTGCGGAAGCAAAACCACCGTGATTATCAATGGCATCGACCCGTTTGCGGACTTGAAGCTTGAAGAAGGAGAGACCGAGGCAAACGCGAAAGCTCGCATTGGTCGTCTGGTGAATGCAATTGGAGACAAGGATTCGGCTGCCTCTCGCATTGAATTCAAGACCGGCAAAGACTTTATGTACTTTGACCACTATGAACATCGCTACGCGCGAGTTCACTTTCGGTCATTGAAAATCCGTGGCGAGTTCCTGGATGTCTGTCGTGATCGTAAGATCAAGACTTACAGCAATGACAAGAGCACCTACTATCGAGTGGTTGCTCGCGGATACGAGATCAACCTCTCCGGTTGGAACGTGCTGCGCTACTACCAGCGAGTGTTTGGACAGAAGTCACGGGATACGAAGGCTACCTGTGCCATCGCGATCGACGTGAAAGATGTTCTGCCCGTTGCGGACGACTCCGTTCTTTCGGAAACCGCAAAGGCGCATGGCCTGGAACCATCGATCGTGAAATACGAGAACATGATCATGTCGAGTTTCGATATCGAAATGATCCCAGACAAGGCCGACCGCTTCCCGGATGCTGACAAGAATCCACGCGACAGCATCTTCATGATCTGCATGACTTATCACTTTGTAAAGCGCCCAGAAGCCATACTTAGTGTCTGTCTGACGCTGGCCGAGTCAACGCCTTTAGATGACGTCTTCGTCGTCCACTGCAAGAGCGAAGCATGTTTGCTTGCCGCATTTGCGAAGTTCATGGCGATGATGCAGCCCGACTTCATTACCGAGTTTAACGGTGGTGGTTTCGATTGGAGAAATGTCATTACCAAGGCCAGATACTGCAAGATATTGAGCTCGTTCTTGGAAGATATGTCTCTGGTGAAGCTCCAGCAATGGGAGAAGTCAGAAACGATGCTGAGTCGATACCATCGGGAGGCTAGAATCAAGATCTACTTCCGAAATAGTTCTGAAGCGCGCGCGACTCCGTCCAAGACCTGCCTGGAAGTGCAGGGCTGGAGCGCCACCGTTTCCCCTCACGAGCACGTGCACGTGCGCGCGCTACTACACGCGCACGAGTACGAGCACATTCACG
>JAADWX010000253.1:0-29999 GCA_023336405.1 Globisporangium echinulatum | reverse complement strand
TCGCGCCAGGCGTAGACATCAGTAGTGACAACCCCAAGTTACCGCCACAACAACAAACGACAAACAACAAACAACAACAACATGCGTATTGCGCTGCTCGAGAGCATTGTAGACGACCATCGACAACATCGATTCATACGAGCGAGCAGCTCGCTCTTTGATGCTATCTCGCTGCTGTTTGTTGCACACTGATGTCGATGTGGATCGCACTTGCAACGTGCGTCCGTCCGTCACTTGCATGTGCGGGGCTAGTAGTCGAGCTCGTCGTCGTCCTTCGTTGCGCCTTCGTCACTCGGTCGGCGCGTCCATATCCGCCGTCGCTCCGTACTCTGCGTCGCACAACACACACATAGCGACACACGGTCGATAGGTCCGTGAGCCTCCATCACTTTGGCTCGTCCATTCCAACGCAATGACAGAGTTGTAAATTGCCATTAGCCAGCAGTAATGCGCCAAGCTACGTACACGCTCCGAGTCGTCGCTGTCGTAGTCATCCGACTCTTCGTCCGGGTAGTCGTTGTCTGCGTGGTTCTCGTCGTTCGAGTCGACACTCGCACTGGTCCGCGCGCACATACAAACAGATCAGACAATGCGCGCAGTAGCTCCTGTCAGTCACTATTAGCTCGTGCTGCGCCACGAGCGTCCGAATGTACAGACATAGACAGTCGCACACATGCATGTACATACCCGTCGTCGTCCGACTGGCTGTCGGCGTCCGACGCGAGCATGTACTCCTCGACGCGGTCGCTGTCGGTATGCCAGTTCGCGTCCTGCGCGAGCCACCGCTGCACCGATGCGCTCACGGCAACGACTGGCGCGCTCTCCGTCGCATCGCCAACCGCACTGCCATTCACTGCTGATGCCGACGCAGACGCATTGCCGTGGTCTTTGCTCGCCGACACGTCAACACAGTAGACGTCATAGACAAAGTCTTTCTCGCGCTCGGCGTCTTCGCACGCCAGCAGCGCGGCCTCGACGTTCGGAAAGCCCGCGCGGGCTGCAAACGCGGCCGCCGTTGCACCGTACCAGTCCTGCACGAGCGCGCTCGCAGCGCTCGAGCGCAGTACGACCTCGATCACGTCGACGCGGCCGTGCATCGCGGCCGCCATGAGGATCGTCGAGCCGTCGGCCGGTCGCTGGAACGCGACGGGATTCAGCAGCTTTGACTCGGGCGTGAGGTCGTGGACGATCGCAAAGAACCGACTAAAGTCGTTTGCTTGGAACGCGCACCAGATCGCTTCGTCGACCTCGCGCTCGCGCGGGTTCAGCACGCGCGCTGGCCGCAACCGCGCACCATTCAGCGTTACGCTGTGTGTTGTGTTCTGCGACGCGGCATCGGCTCTAACAGTGCTGTCGCTCTTAGCGGTGCGTACAGTCTCGAGGTCGACGAGCCGAACGCCTGGGAGCTCGAGCGTCTGCTGCTGCTTGATCTCGACTGATGGCGACGCGTCGGTAGCGACAGTGCTATCAGCTGGAGTCACTGCTGCCGAGAGGCCGCGCGAGCGCTGCGCGTCCGACTTGCGCCGCTCGCGCAGTCGCTCTTGCTGCTGCTGTGCACGCAATTGGCTCGACACGCTCTGGCCGACAGCCGCTACTGCTGCTGTTGTCGCTGCGTTGCTCTTCTTGAGTGGTGCACGCGGCTCGTCTTTCATCGCCTTGACTTTGCGCTTGAGTCGCTCGGTCCACTTGGTTGCGTTTGCGTCCTCGAGCTGGTGCTTCTCCATCGTGTCAATGCGCTTGAAGACAAAGCTGCGAAGTGCATGCGCGTCCATACAGTCAGTGCTACTGCTTGGGTCGTGCTGCATTGCGCTGCACTGCCCAGTACAATCGACTCTACACACACAAGCGACCAGCACGTACCTCTTCTCACGTGTCGACAACTTCGTGAACGCAGTGAGCAGGTCAGCAGACGGCGGCTTTGAGGCGCTGTCAGTGCTGCTCGCACTGGCACCATCGTCGCTGCTGCGCGTCGCCTGCTTCTTTGCATCAGGCTCTTGCTGCACGACGAGACACTCGAGCGGGTTCTCGTTCCGTCGGCGCTTGACGCGCAAAAAGACGTACGACGAGTCGGCCTTGCGCTTGCTCTCGCCTTTGACGCTCGTGCTCGCCGCAGTCACTGCTGCGGTGTCGGCAACTGAACGCCGCGCAGCACCAGCGTGTGGCGCTGTAGTAGCAGTCACAGGCATGCTTCGAGTTGTTGCTGTTGCTGCTGTCGTCGACGTTGACATTGATGGCACAGCGGCGCTGGTCGCTGCCATTTAGTGTGAATGTCGTACTTACCGAATACGTAACGGTGTATCACCATCCATGATTGTCAAGAAAGTATCAAATGTAATATCAGTACAGTTGCTATAATGAATTGAAATGGAGTTATTATACTTCACGCGTCTCTTTTGACCAGCTTTTGTACTGTAGCTGTTTGGACGAACATCCATCACAGCGATAGTTTGTCTTTAAAATACACATTGTCATCAATCAAATCACAGTACATTCCCAGATAAATTCGCTCTCATTGCCTTTTTCTTGTGGTGTTCATTCACACAACAAGATCGGGCTTTGTTGGATCATGGCGACAAGCGGTGCGTAGCAAGTGCGCGTGTGCGCCGCCGCACACTCTGCCATTCGCGTCCGTCCGCCTCACCAACACCGCTGCACGGCGCACGAGCTCGTTCACTCACGCATTCGCTCACTTCCTTCGTTGCCTCTCGCCGCATATACAATGCTGCGTCTTGCGCGCCTGTACACAGCGCCAACGCAGATGCCGCGCACCGCAACGGCAGCACTTGCGCGCAGCTTCTCGACGAACGGCCATCCGTTCGTGTTTGACTCGCGCCATGAGTACATCGAGTACCTCAACACGCACCAGAGCCGCTTGCCATGGGGCTTCTCGGTCGCGACAAAGAGCTTTGAGTTTGTGCCGCAGGAGGCGCCACACTTGCCATCGACAATGACGCTGAGCCTCATCAAGCCGATCAAGCCGACGTCGCTCTTTGGCGCCGTGTTCACGCAGAACGCGTTCCCAGGCGCGCCCGTCATTGTCGGTCGCAAGCGCCTGCACGAAGAGAAGCTCGGCGCGATCCTCGTGAACAACAAGATCTCGAACGTCTGTGCGAGCGGCGGCGGCGTGACGGACGCGCAGGAGGTCTGCGATGCACTCGCCAAGCACTTGCGCCTCGATAGCGGGAACCTCGTGCTCCCGAGCTCAACGGGCGTCATTGGCTGGCGCATTCCAGTCGACGCGATGGTCGAGCAGATCCCGCAGCTCGTCGAGAACCTCCAGTCCGATTCGGTGCTGCCGGTCGCCGAAGGCATCATGACAACCGGTGCGTGTGTGTAGACGCTGTGGCGCGCAGTCGCGTCTGTGACTCACGCATGGACATGCTCGTGTTCATGTAGATCTGTACCCCAAGATCCGCTCGGTCGACGTCTGCGGCGGCCGCATCACGGGCATTGCAAAGGGCGCCGGCATGATCGAGCCCGATATGGTGCGTCCTCCTCTGCTGCTGTGTCGATATGAGAATTAGGACATCATGGACTCACACGTTTGCTGCTATACCTGCTGTGGCGTTCGCTCGTGTACGACTGACGACCAGGCAACGATGCTCTCGTACATCCTCACTGGTGTGTCATTGATACGTCGTGGTGTCGCAATCCCTCGCACTCTCAGCTGACTAACACGCTCTTGCTGTGTCTCGTGACATGCAGACCTGTCGGTGCCGCGTGACGTGCTGCGGACGCTGCTCACCGAGGTCGTCGGCGACACGTTTAACGCCATGAGCATCGACACGGATCAGAGCACGTCGGACACGGTCTCGATCGTGTCGTCGGACCAGATCCCGTTCGACATGGCGCAGCTCGCGGACTTTAAGCGCGCGCTCGCGAGCGTCTGCCAGGGCCTGTGTGAAGACATTGTGCGCAACGGCGAGGGTGCGCATCACGTCATGCGCGTCGTCGTGCGCGGCGCCGGGTCGGTCGCGATGGCGAAAGGCGTCGGCAAGTCGATCGTGAACTCGCCGCTGCTCAAGTGTGCGGTCGCTGGCAACGACCCGAACGTCGGGCGCCTCGTCATGGCGGTTGGCAAGTACATGGGCAAGCACCACGCGGACGTCGACATCACGCGGCGCATGACGATCCGCGTCGGCGGCATCACGATCTTTGAGAATGGCGAGTTTGTGCTCAGCGGCGACATTGAGCAATTGCTCGTCGACCACATGCGCCAAGCGCAGCTCACAGGTATGAGTGGGTGTGGATGGATGGATGGATGGATGGATGGATGGATAGATAGAGGGGATGGACTCGACATCCGTTGCTGACGTGCTGCTCGATCCGTCCGCTTTCGCTACAGAAGCTACGCGCGGCGGTCTCGACGTCACGTCGCGCGACTACCCACCCCACGGCAAGTTTGTCGAGGTGCGTTGTGTTGTGTATGATCGGCAGCTGAGGTCCCATGTGGGGTGGACCCAGCACAGCCCTGCACTCACTCACGCATGCTGTTTCGCCCTATGTTGCGACGTCTACCGATCAGATCGACGTCGACCTCGGCATTGGCAACGAGCGCGCGCGCGTGCTCGGCATCGATCTTACGCACGAGTACGTCGCGATCAACGCCGACTACCGCTCGTGAACAGTCCAACGCAAGTGCACACGTGGGACGCTCGACGCTCGCTGCTGTGTGTGCGCGTCTGTTCGTGTTGTTGGTGGGTCACTTGAATACACGTGGCGAGCAGCATGAGAGCAGATCGTTTATTGGGATGGAGGTCTACGCTGCCTTCGTTCTCGCCTTTTCCTACGCTCGACTCTATTCATTACCGACCGACTGCTCGTTCGCTACTGCTGCTTATCGAGTCCCCGTCTCACTCGCTACTGCTGCTGCTGCTGAGCTCGTGGCGATAGAAGCCTGTCATGAGCTGCAGCCGCCGTCGCACCTTCTCGGGGTCGGCAAACACGTGCTGGAGGATGCGCTCGAGACGCTCGACTTCGATGCCGCGAAAGTACCGACGAAAGCCGTCGCGCGTCTTCGTCTCGGCCACGACCTTGTGCTTTGTCTTCATGAGCTCAACGATGCGCGCGTCGGTCTCAAAGTTCGCTGGCCCGAGCTGCAGTTGCTGAGGATTAGGACTCGCTTGTTGCTGCTCGAGCGGCAGCTCTGCGTGCTGGTTTGCTGAGCTGGTATTGCTGCTATTTGGTACCGCGGGACTCGATTTTGGTATCACCGCTGCATCGTTGATACTGAATGCAGTAGCTGCCGAGTCTTCAGTAGCAGCAGCAGTCTGTCCGAGCGCGAGACACTCGGGCTGGTACGACCCGACGCGCACGATCTGCTTGTCGTCGTCGTCCATGTCGTCGCGCCACTTGTCGATCGCGTGGAGACTCTCGGCGACGTTGAAGAACGCGGCGCTCGGCGACGTCTTGGTGGACAGCGACGTGGGCTTGCGTGCTGCAGATCTTCGGTGGTGATGGCGACTGCGGGACACTCCGTCGCTATCGCTCGAGTCGGTGCCATGATGTTCGTCATTATCGTCGTCGTCATCGTCGTCATCGTTCGAGCCATAGCGATGGGTCTTCTGGAACACACGGTCGTTCAGCTGCTGACTCGTGGCGCCGCTGCTGCTCGACTGTGGGAAGTTGCGCCACGACGTCTCAGCCATCGACCGATCGAGCTTTGGCGCGAGCGCGTCCAAGTTCCACTCGCGGCTGTTGCTGCCGGTCGTGAAGATGCCGCGCGCCGACTTGGTCGGCGAACACGGTCGCCGCTCGTCGCAGTCATCGAGGATCAGAATGTCAACATGGCCGCTCGACGACGACGGCACGGACACCATCGATGACGAGAACGACGAGCGGCGATGGAGCGGCGCAGACGACTTTGTTGTGTGGCTCACGCCGCTACTCGCCTCGACAAACGCCTCCTTGATGCTCGCACCGTTACGCAGCACACCAGCCGACGTGTTCGGTCGTCGCTCAGTAGTAGCGTGCGCGCGCGTCGACGCGCTCCTGCGCTTTGTTGTTGTTGCCGCCGCTGCCTTTGTCGGGCTGCTACGCTCGCTCTTCTTTTTGCTGCGGTCGCGCGGTACGTGTGTGACACCGAGCTGTGACACGGCGCCTTCCTGCTGCCATGTCTTGAGCTCGTTCAGGATCGCATCGCGCGACTTGTGTTTCTGGAACTCGAGCTCGTTCGCGCGATCGAGCGTGTCGGTGATCGACATGCGCGCCGGTGTCTTGGGCCGCGTGTCCATCGGTGTCTTGGGTCGCTCAGTCGATAAACAAACCGACTCGTTGGTCTCGACTGCGAGCTGCTGCGAGATCGCTGCGAGCTGCGAGTCGCACGCCTCGGTCTCGCTACTGCGGTGGCGACGCAGCGAACTCGTCACGTTGCCGGCAAACACAATGTCCGTGCCGTGGGTTAAACTGCTCCCCGAGTCATTGCGCATCGTCTCCTGCTTGATAAGCGGCATAGAGTCAACACAGCAGCGCCACGCGCAAGCTCTTTTAGTACATCAGTAGCAGTCACCACGACGCGATCTCTAGTCAACTCAACACAGCCGCATCACACGTCGCACCGCTGCTGCGTCCAAGGCGATGCGTTGCGCGCTCGAGGTCCGTGAGAGTCGACGAGAACTCTGGTCGTCCAAATGGTGGCCGAGCACGTTCGACGACGACGACGACGACGCTTTGATGCCGTCTGCAATGAGCATGCGGTCGTCGACCGTTGCCGGCGCGCACTGCTCAGCATGCAGTGCGTCACGATGTGCCTGGATTGCAGCGTCAATGTCTTCGTCCGAGAGCTTGATGCGCTCGTCGGGCGTGATCGGTTTGTCGTCGAGCGTCGTGAGTTGCGGGAGAAAGTTCGCGATGATCTGCCGGTACCGTTCGATCGAACACACGGGGTTCGCCTCAAGGTTGAGCGTCGTGAGGTGTGCACAGAAGGCTAGCGCGAGCAAGTCAAGCCAAATTGAGTCAAGCGAGTCGAGTGATGAGACGCATAGATGCACGCAACGAGGTTGTCCATGTTGTAGTGTTAGTAGTCGGAACGCAACGCACCGAGCTGCTCGATCTGTCCAATATCGGCGACGCAGTTGCCTTCGAGGTCTGCAAAGTACGCGTGTTAGACCCACAGCACATGACACGTGGCATATCAAACCATGAGCGTTTGTCAGCCGTGTACTACTCGCAGATGTCGATGACACAAAGCGACACTCGAACGTACCGATGACTTGGATTTCGTCGTGGAGCGTGAGTGGACTGAGGTCGCTAATATCGTTGTACTGGAGGTAGAGCTCCTGGAGTGCCGTGAGTGCACCAATGCCGTCGAGGTCTCTAATGCCGCTGCGCATGACCCAGAGGATCTGGAGTGCGTGGAGCGACGTGCCGAGGTCGCGGAACGAGTGCAGCGTACTGTGCTGCAGCTTGAGCTGTTGCAACGACGGCAGGAGCTCGCCAATTGCTTCGACCGACTGCTTGCCCGAGTCGACAGCGATCTGTAAGTGCGTCACGCGTGACAAGTCCTGCTGGCCGCTGAGCTTTTGCTAGTCGTGCATATACATCAGGTGTGTACATAAACCAAGTGATACCGACAGACGAGATGGTGTTAGTAGGTGCGTGTATGTCAGCGTATACAGGAAGCACGCCTAGCATTGTGTGCAAACTGGATCAGATACGTCTGCCATCCGCGCAAGTTGTACCAGCTTTTCCTCTGTGATGTCGTCGAACGGGTTGTCTGGCAAGTACTCGTCACAGACACTCGCACTAGCGCTATGTGTTGATGCTGTGTGATGTGGCAACTTGCGCGCAGTCGGCGACAGGAGCGACGACGCACTCGTCGCGATTGAGCTGAGCGCTGTCAATGGCGTCGGATTGCAGTCCTTTGGCAGCGTGCGGATCATAAACTTGGTCTTGAGTGCAGCGGGCGGGGACGTTGTCTTGGCAGTCGAGCTGCGACTCAATTTCGCTTGCAGCACCGCATCGTCCATCTCTTCTCGCGGATCGATCCCCACCGACGCGACGAGACTCATGACGCAGACGCCGTACGATCCCCTTGCTCTCTCTCGCTCTCCTGAGCACACGCGAGACTTCGGTCGCTTGCGTGCCAATGCGCCGCCTTGCTTGACTTGAGGTCGAATGCGATGCTGCAAATGACGTCGTTTCGCCAAAAATACGATACGCAATTTATCACCTTCCTTCTATTCGTGTGGAGACATAAACAACAACAATCCCTATTCGTATTAGTGAGCATAAAAGAGCAATCAACAAGATAAACTGAGTCACGAATATAATATTACGATTTGCTATACGTTATTGAATGCACACGTAATAGAGTCGACATCGAAATCACATACTGTACAAAATCCTATTCAAAAGTATCGTTTATACATTAACCATCAACGTATAAGCTGACATTTTGCCTTGTCCCGTTAGTCATTTGTGAGTGTGTCCGCACCGAAAAACATGTAAACCATCGTCGTAGATCATGTACAGCATTGCAAAAGAAAGCGACCAAGACAATCAAGACGCTACCAGTGAAGGTCAAGACAAAGGCAAGAAAGTAAGCGACAAGCGACGTCTAGATTGATTGGGACAAGACAGATGGCGCAGCTGAATAAGTGAAGGGCGACGATGTTGACTAGAACGCACGTCGACGTCGATGACGCCCTTGATGACGATGGTGATGACCTAGATGGCAATGACACTGAAGATGTCGACTTCAAAGAGGATGACGAGAATCGCGGACGCAACCTGCAGCGACAACAGCGACCGCTAACGTCGCAGTAGCTGCTGCTTTTGGCTGTTGTGCTATCAACTGCCACAGCGCTCAACTAAAACATCCATTGCCGCATATGCAGATGCGCGCACTGCAATGCGCAGCAGCGACGCGGTTGCTCATTAAGCAATGTCAATACAGATGTAACACATCATTCAAACGCACAGCTGTATTACTGTTTTAGGTACACAGCCATATCTTATGTTGACAGATTATGCGATCTGAATATATGTTTTTGTCGCGCTGTTCTTTTGCAAACCTGCTCCCTGTAGAGAGGATTGAGTGCCATGTCTTTTTATAGTGCTGATATTGATGAAATTTATAAACCTTCGTATGCTGTGTATTTCAGCTGGCATTGAGGTATATACCCTTGATAAATTGTGTGATTAATATCACGAGAACGGCGGCGATCGTTCGGCTGTAGTGGAGCATTTAAACATACTGTTGGATTAGCGTCGGAGGTTTGCAATGCGAATGATGCGTCCACGATTCGCCTCGTCAATGGAAAATTCCTCCTGGCCGTACAGACATATCGAAAGCTGATGTATTAGCCACAATGTTATCATCTGAAAAGTCGTGTGATGCCAGCACATAAATTTACCATGTGAAAGAAATCCTTGTTGTAAACGCGAAACTGTGTCTGCTAGCATAAGCCTGTCCATGGAGCGTAAACATGTCTTTTCAGTGATATTGAGTGTGTCATGCTATTCTTTTCCATCCATACGACTTGCTATATCTCACGTAGCACCATCCCACTAGACTGGTTTCTCGTCAATTGTGCGCCTGTAGGTTGAGTTTATCTATATCATGTCTTTTCCAGTATGATACAAATTTGAGATCTAGAGTGATCAAAATATTGTTCTCGATATGTAATATATTGTGCTGACAAAGTCATACCGTATCCCGTCGGCTGTACAATCGTACGTTGGCCATTATTACAAGAACGGCGGTAGAGGAGCATTTAAAACATACGGATATATTCTAGGGATTGCATTGCGGCTTCAGGGGTGTGCTCGCTAACGACGAATTTGGCTCTCAGTTACTGATGTCGGCGCTTTCAGTGGCGTTTACTTCGTGTACATCACCTTAAATGTGACTGCGGATGCAGCAGCATTGACTATAACTGCTTTGACGTCGACTAGCTCGCCTGCCGATGCGACAGAGACAGTGCGCACTCTCTCTGTCCCTCAGCCACCAGCGGTGTTACCGATACGTCATTGCTTCAAGTGACTGCGACGATAACCCATAGTGTGACGTCTATGGCAGACTCCCATGCGCTTTCGACAGGTATGGTGTCTAGGTACGATGCGTCGTCGATTATTGATATAGAAATGGAAACACATACGCCACTTTATAACAATCATGGACGTCACATCAGCTACTGCAGTCGTGTCAACAACCGATTCGTCACAGCATCGGTTATATTTGCGCCGTTCAACATATACGGTTGTTGTCCTGCTCGCCATACTCGCCCATTTGTATTGACACACAACCGACTGCGGCCATTGACGCCTCCCACTCGGTCCCATAGATGGCGGATGCAAAATTTGCTTTAACTGCTGGTGCTCAGCATGCTGCAGAGAAGGCAGCGCCATCTGCATATAAATATTCGTCATTTAGCGGAATAATGCGCACCATGCGACGCAGTTACGCGACTCGTCAAGAGCTTGCACTCATTCGATGATGCAGTCGCATTCGGGGTCTCCTGCGCACGCACCTTTTTCTTGCAGTTCAACTCCGGCTAGACTATTGTCTCTATTGTTACGTCTACAAACACCATTGATGCTCAATGTTCTCGGTCCTGCATGAACGAATATTCTATTGGACGTTTTGAATGCTTTAAATTAATTTGAGAAGTGTATAAAAATATGTACGGTTTCACTCATCTACGTAATTAAAATATGTGTTTGATCTAGGTTTCATTAGATTTGCTAATCGAAGTATGTATATAGATATATGCAGAAAAGTTGAATCACATTAACCTGTGAATGCTGTACATATTTTTTGTCGGATAAAAATGATCATAACGTTATTGGTCTGAAATGATGTGCGTGGGCTGTAAAAATTGCACACTGGGTATAATGGTCTCGATGAACATTGTATCTAATGTTTGTTGTGCATGATGTGGTGTGTGTTTGGGATTTAATGTGCTTGGCACTGCAAACATTGACTTTCACATTCACGAACACGACCATGAGAAGCGGTGGCAGCTCAGCGACATCTTCCCCCATGGCACCGCCTCCGCCACCTCCACCACCACCGCCACAGCTCGATCTGGACGAAGAAGTGCGGCTAATGACCAAGGAAGCCAAGGCGCTGGCGCCTAAGCGCATGGACTTTCGCGACATCCTCACGCTCTTTCACGACAGCAGCAGCGCCATAGACGCAAACACTCGCGCTCGCGCGTGGGAGAACCTCTATAGCGCGACGCTCGCCGAGGCACAAGAGGAACACCGACTACAGCGCAAGCTCGGCAACAAGAGCGCACAGGACGACACGTCGAGATCTGGCAAGCCTGGTGGTCCGGAGCCGCCAAAGCGGCCGAGACAGGTGCGGCTCGCGCGAACTTGTTGGCCGTGCAATGACGTCACTCGTATGCGCTCACTCTTGCTTATCTGTACTGTGTATGTGTTGCGTATGCGTATGCGTGTGTGTGTGATGCTTTGGACAGCTCTCGGCGGCCGACACAGAGCCGAGCAAACTGAGCCGCGTGAACCGCGTACCGAACCGCCCCAAGCCTGGCGGCTCAAAGCTCATGCAGAAGCTCGGCGCGCGCGGTACCTAGCCGTCGTGTCGACAGATAGCAACAGCAACACACTTCTACACATCCCACTCTTAACTCTGCACTCGCTGTGCCATGCGCTTCGTGTTGTGTCCACGTCACTTCAACGCGGGCAGAAGGACCTTCACTCTGTATGATCATTTCCGCACTCGCACAATTGCACTTGCTATCGCTCTTCGTGGCGCATGAGCCATTTAAAGCCTACGACGTCCATCATCGCCATGAGCAGCCGAGCCAAACTAACCAACGCGACAGCCAACGACAACGACAGAGACAAAGAGAAGCGTTCACTACACACTAGCGCACTGACTGCACTGCATACAACGTCACCCAAGCGACGCGCGCATTCCTGTGGTCGACGATGGCTTGGTCTTGAGCAGGAACCGATGCGCTGCCGCCTGCACGGCCGGCTTGAGCGCGTTGACTGCCGCGTCGACCGATGACGCGCGTGCACGGTCGCCACTGCGCGCTTGCGGCTTGCGCAGTTCGCGCAAGAGCTCGTCAAAGCCGCGGCCAAAGCTCAGGTCGTCGCCAAAGACAAAGAGCCGACCGGCTTGCTCGACGAGCGGCGCGAGCGTCGCGTCAAGGAGCTTGGGCTTCTTGGTAAAGTACACGGGCACGACGATCTTGCCCTTGTCTTCGGCAAACGCGAGCTGGTCGCTCACGAGCTCGGTCTTGATGCTCTTCTCCGAGAGCACGACGAGCACGACGGCGCTCTGGAGGATTGCGTCTTTTGCTGCGAGAATGCGCGCTTTCATGCTCGAGACGTTCGTCATCGAGTCGACAACAACAGGGAGCTGATGACGCCGGAGTTCAGTGCAGAGGTCCGTGACGAACTCGCGATGGCAGTCGCCGTGCGCGAGGAAGATCGAGAACGCGTTGCCGCTGGCGTGCAGGCTCGGCGCGGACCGCGCAATGACGTCGTTCACTATACCGTCGAGCGTCCGGCGGCGCGCCGAGCCACCGCCACCACTACGCGCGCTCGATGGCGACAGCGTGCGCTGCTGCCGCGATGCGTCGCTCCGTGCACTCGGAAACAGCGCCGAGAGGCTCCCGCTCGGCTGCAGGAACCCAGACGACCGGACGCTCGACGGCCGCGGGATCATTGCGCCATTGCCGTGTGCGAGCGCATTGAGCTCGTGGCCACCGAGGCGATGGAGCTCGACTTCGTCGCGCAAGCCGTCAACGAGACTCCGGAGACTCGTCTGGAACTTGTCTTCGTCGAGCTCAAACTCGACGTGGGCAAGTGCGACGGTGTCGTCGGCTGTTGTCCTGGCGAGCGGCGTGTGACTTGACATCACGGCGTCGCGGAACGGCACGATCTGGCGCGTGTAGAGGTAGACTTGGAGCTCCTCGGACATCGTCATGGCGTCACACGAGATTGCGACAACTGGCACTTGGTTCTGCTTGGCGAACGCGAGCTCCTCCATGCACACGTTGCTCTGCTCGTACCCGCTGCTGAGCACGCACACGACGGCCGACGCGTGCTTCATGACATCCATCGACCGCTTCCCATCGTCGGCCGCATCGCGCATGAACACGGTGATGTAGTGTTCCTCGATGCCGGCGCGCACGCGGTCGGCAAACTGCCGGAACACCGGGTCGAACGACAGCACGACGTCAACGCAGCCGCCGGCGACCTTGACCGCGTACTGGAGCGCCGCCGACGCGCAGCACTCGACAGCTTTGTGGCCGAGACCATTCGTCGCGTACAGGTCAGCGTGGCCGTGCTGGAGCAACGCGAGCGCCACGTCGCGGTGCCCAAGCCGCAGCGCGAGGTGCAGGCACGTGTCCTCGTACTCGTTCAGCACGCACGCGTCTATGTCTACACCGTACTGGACAAAGAGCTCGACGCACGCGCCGTCGATGAGGCCGCCGATGACACCGAACGCCAGCGGTGTGAGGCCGTGGAGGTCGAGCAGCAGCGGATCGGCGCCGTGCGCGAGCAGCTCAGCAACTGCGCTCGTGTTGCAGTGCCGTGCGGCCCAGTGCAGCGGTGTGCGGCCGACGCTGTCGCGCGCGTTCACGTCCGCGTTGTGCGCGAGGAGCTCAGCGATGACTGCGCGGCGGCCCATGACCGACGCCCAGTGCAGTGGCGTGCGGCGATGGACGCCGACTTGGAACTCGCCGAGCTCGTCGGGGTGAATGCCCCACGCAAGCACATGCTTGACAGTCGCGAGGTCGCCGGCGGCCGCGGCTTCGTGCAGCGGCGTGAGCGCAACGTCGGCGCCCCAGTCCTCGAGCACGCTGGCGAGTTCGCGGCGGTCCTTGAGCTGCGCGCGCTGGAGCACCGTCGTGCTCATCGCGCTCCCTTTGCCCGGGACAACGAGGATGTTGGCGCGATGGCGCACGAGGCACTCGATGACGTCGGTCGAGTCGCCGAGAAACACGGGCGTGACGCGCATCGCATGGGCAAAGCAGCTCGTGCGCGCGACGACGTCGAGGTTTGCGCCGTAGCGCACGAGTAGGTCAATGACCTCCGTGTGGCCATTGAGCACAGCAACATGGAGCGGCGCGCCGAGCACATGCGCAACGTGCGCGATGCGCGCGTTGCAGATCTCGTACAGGAGCTGGAGATCGAACGATGCGCCGGCGATCTTGTCGAGGAAGTTTGGGTTCAGTCCCGCGTCGAGCAGGATCTCGACCATGCGCACGTCGTCGAGCCGGCACGCAGCGTGCAGCGGATTGAGCGTCGACCGCGCAAAGCACCAGAGCACGAGCATCGGCGTGCTGTACATGTTGAGTAATAGCAACTGGAGCTTGACCTTGGACCCGAGCACGCGCTCGGCGTGTGCGAGCAGCTGCTCGACCCGCAAGTAGTCGCCATCGACGACCGCGTCGTACAGCGAACCGCGCAAGTTGCGCTCGACGCCTTTTGCAGTTGATCCGAGCAGCAGCTCGTCGTGTGCGCTCATGCTGCTGTCGACGTTGGGCCGCAGCAGCCGCGCTTGCACGTCGCCGCTACGGTCCAGTGGCGTCAGGCTCGAGTGCGACGCCTCGTCGCTCATCACCGCATTCGCGGACGGCTCGTCTTCGAGACCCGCGCCGAGCTGAAGCTGCTGGTGCGTCCGTACGCGGTCAAACTGGAGCGTCTGGACGACGATGCAGAGCGCCGCGCCGACCGACAGCAGCGTCGTTGCGTCGACGAGGTGGTCGTTCACGAGGTCGTCGAGCTCGCTGTGGGCCCAGAACACACCAAGCAACAGCACGACGACCCATGTGAGCGACACGGTCTGGAACACGACGATTGCTTCGCACACAACGAGTGTGAGCGAGCGCCGGAGATTCGTGTCGTGCCGCCCTTCGCCGTGGATAGCGAGCCGCAGGAACGACAGCGAGCTCGTGCGGTTGTCGCTCCGGTGGATCGCGCCGTAGTTCTGGAACACGCTCGCGGCGCTCGACTTCTTGTCGCTCGCGCGCTCAGCGTCGGCTTCTGCTGCGTCGTCGTCGTCGCTCGATGGACCGACCCAGTACAGCTGTACGGTTGGTAGCGCAGCGACGCCGAGTGCGACGTTTAGGACCTGGAGCGAGACCCAGATCCAGAGCACAAAGGTCTTGTCGCCAAAGAAACAGAGTAGACATAGCGAGAGGAACGAGCAGAGCGTCGAGAGCGCGAGGCGCCCCGTGTAGTGCGTGTTTGCGAGCTGGAAGTACGCGTCGACGCCGCGCCATAGCGAGCGCGAGCGCGACAGCGGTGCTGGTGTTGATGGCATCGGCATGTCCTCTTCGCCAGAGATCGCCTCGACGTCGTCGCTCTCACGTCCACTGCGGTCAGCAGAGGTGCTCGTGCGCACAGCAGCTGCAGCGCTCATTGCGACTGACGGACTCACTCGCGCTTGACGTTCTCGTTTGATGCGTGTCGAGACGATACGAGTGGGTGAAACTCAGGCGCCGTTTGTGTGTCAAAGTAGTAATGTCACCAAGCAGTTGTGGCAAGGAATGTGTTAGGTGGCAGCAGACAATAATTTATTATTATTGGTTGTAGCCTGTATACCTGTGTTGCTGTCTTGTGTGAGCTGCCATCATCAAGCTGATGATGTCCGGCCTGCACGATCGCAACGTTTCGAACTACGTTGCTGAACAAGACTGGCTGGCTACGACCATCAATGTTTGCCATCGCACACGCACACAAGAGGCCGCAATCTCTGCTGACCCGCAGTGATTATGTCTGCCGTGAGCGCCGAATTTGCCGCACTGTTGAGATTGTGCTGGAGCGTACTATAAATAGCAGCAACCTCGTGGCTTTGATACACTACAGTCGCCTGAGTTTTACCTACTCGACTCGAGATGCACCAAGTCAGCGTCAAGCGTGAGTCGGTCGCAACGAGTCAGTCGCAACGGTCCTGCTACTGCTGCGACGAATCTTGAACATCTATCGCCTGCTTCCATTCACATTCAAACTCGCCACGCCAAGCGCAAGTTCGACGGTACACTCGCTACTCTTCCGTCCTCTCCACTCCGACCAAACAAACAACATGACGCGGATCGTGGTCGTCGGTGCTGGTGCAGCTGGAATTGCAGTCGTCAAGACGCTCGCAAAGGCGCTCACATCGAAGGATGGCGTCGAGGTCGTCGTGCTCGAGAAGAGCGAGTTCTACTACTTCCCGATCGGTACGCCGCGCGCGTACGTGGACGAGAGCTTTGCGAAGAAGCTCTTCATCCCGTACACGAATGTGGTCCCCGAGGCAGCGCGCAGCTTCGTCAAGATTGTGCGTGCAGTGGCCACCACGATCTCGCCGAAGCAGGTGACGTACCGTGTCGTCGGTTCGAGCAGCGCACCAGAGGGTGACGAGATGGCGCTCCCCTTTGACTACCTCGTGCTCGCCACAGGTAGTAGCTACACGACGCCGATCAAGCAGGACGGCAGCATGAACTCGCGTGCACACACAGAGGCCAAACTGCGCGAGGTGAGCCGGCAGATCGAGACGGCAAACAAGATCCTGGTCGTTGGAGGTGGAGCGGTCGGCTGCGAGATCGCAGGCGAGATCGCCGCCAAGTATCCGAACAAGCACGTGACGATCTTGGACGCGAACGACAAGCTCGTCGCGGGCAGCAACCTGCGCGACAAGTTCCGCACCAAGCTCATGAACTCGATGCGTGAGCTGAAAGTCGAGGTCGTGCTCGGCGAACGCCTGACGACGCGACTGAGCGGCAACGTGTTTGAGACGCGCACGCTGGAGACGAGCACTGGTCGACGCATCGAGTCGGACTTCCAGTTGCTCTGCGGCGGTTTCCACCCAGTGACCGACCTTGTTGCAGCCATGGACACTTCGCTCGTCGACACGCGCGGCTTCGTGCGTGTGAACATGCAGCTGCAGCTCGACGACCCGCGCTTCGGACATATTTTTGCACTAGGCGACGCGAGCAACCACCCAACGCCGAAACTGGGCTTTGTCGCGGGTCAGCAGGGGGCGTTCCTCGCAACTGAGCTCGTGAGCGTATTGCGCGGCAAACAGTCCGCGTTCACGAAGCCGTTCCCAAAAGTCAAGACCGAAGCGATGCTACTGCCACTCGGTCCGAACGGTGGTGTCGCGCAGCTGCCGTTCTTTGGTGGCCTTGTCTTTGGCAACTTCCTCACACGCCTCGTCAAGTCCAAGGACTACTTTACGGGTCCGGCATGGAGCAACCTCAACGCGACCGTGCCGACAAACTGATCACAGCCGCGGATGAGAGAGAGAGTGCGAGGGCGATATGATCGTCACTAGTTTGACATCGACTGAACAAATATAGACTTCTTGATACTCCTATTTACCTCTCTCGATAAAAATCGCCAAGTCCACAAACTCGACGTCTTCGATTCTTGTGCTCCGTAAAATGCGCACTACTCTTTGATCATCGACTCTTGCGTCAACAGACGTACTTCGCCCTCCTGCTCCTGTCCAAATGGCTCAGGCGGTTCGTTCATTGTATCCTATTGCTGCCTGTGTGTCAAACGGCATGATCCGAACAGTCCAAACTACTCAAACCGATGGCGAACGAAGACAAGCCCAGCTGCCAACAACACGACATTCACCGCACACGCTACGTCGACTCGAATACTGACGAAGGTGGTCACATATCTCGACGTACAGCTGCTCACCGATTTTGAAGTGGTAATTTTCGTCGTATAGTAGTAGGTCGGATAGTCGGGTCGGGTCCGCCAATGTGGACTACATGGTTTGTTGCAAGTCATCTTCAAATCGATGACGTAAAAATAGAATGGAGTTTTTGCGTTCTTGTGGCTGCCAATCTTTCGCTGCAATGCTATACTATTTCCTGGCGTGACGGTTGGTACTCGATTGACTGGAAGTCAGTATGTAAATGGCTGTCCAAAGTACGAATGGAGATATTAATGCTTGTAGAGAATATTGCTCTACTAAACGTACAATGTCTCATGTATCACTAAAGCTGATAAAATGGAAGACCAATCAATCAACAAATTCTAACAGGATGAGCGGATGGCTATTGGCACTGATCGCAACACTGGTTTGTTGTATTGAACATACGCTACAAAGTCCAGTTGGCCGACTTTCATAGTGACTTCCAGTCATACATGCTCACACGAAATTGCGGATCCGACATTTTCATCATTTAGAGCACATGTGTGGAAATTGTCAGCCAATCGCAGCGTGAAGAAAGCAAGTAGGAGGAACAGGACAGAACGCGCCAGTGCTCGCTCTCTCTCAAGGCAACAACAGTACAAACAGCAGCAGCAGACAGCAGCTCTCGACCAAGCAAGACCACCGACACGCGTTGCCCACCGAGTTCGTCCTGGACGCACCACGGCGCGAACGACATCGATACCACCAACTCACGCACGATCCCCTCTTCCCTTCACAGACCAGTCAATAGTCATGGCGAAGCGCGTGCGAGCAAACAGCAGCAAGGCGCTCGCCGCGTCTGGCAACGCAAACGCGAACGCAAACACGCAGGACGCCGACCTGCACACGCTCTCGATCGAGCCGTTCCTTTCGGACGAGCCCGATAGTAGCAACGACGCACGCGTCGCTACACGCTCACGCGGTAGCACGTCCCAACCAGCAGCAGCTGCGTCGCCACAGACAGGAGACGTAGCCAACACAAAGGGAAAAGGTACGATTGCGTGTATGTGTGTGTGTGTGCTTCCCCTGCCTCCGTGCCGCTACTCACCACAGCGATCGCTATGCACATGCACAGCTGCTAACACTGCGGCCAGCAGCGACACGAAGCACGTGATGCTGCCGGCGTTCCTGTCGAAGACGTACGAGATCTTTAGCATGGCCGAGTTTGCAACGATCTGCGGCTGGAACGCAAGCGGCGACACGATCATCGTGTCGCAGCTCGAGGCGTTTGTCGCGCACGTGCTGCCGCGGTTCTTCAAGCACCGGAACTTCCCGTCGTTTGTGCGGCAGCTGAACCTCTACGGCTTCCACAAGACCGTGCTCGACTCGAAGCGCCTTGAGTTCCAACATCCGTACTTTAAGCGCGACCGCCCGGATCTCCTGCACTACATCAAGCGCAAAGTCTCGAGTGGCACGTCGGCTGCCGCTGCAGCGCAGCAGCAAGCGCTCGTGAGCTCGTCGGTCCAGGTGCGTTCGACTTACTGTACAGTGTTATATGAGTGTTTGTATATGATAATATACCTGACCAATACCTGACGATGTGGTTCACACGATTAGAACTCGCGGCTCGAAGCGCATCGCGAGATCTCGGACAACCTCTTGCGCGAGATGAAGGAGCTGCGGCAGCGCAGTGAGCACATGGAGAAGCGGCTGCGCGAGCTCGAGATCGACAATGCAGTGCGTCCTGCTTTTCTACTGACAGTGTCTGAGAGTCGCCGATATCGACTATTTACGTCTGTACTGATTTATTTACGTATTTGTCCGTATTTCCTAGATCGTCCGGAGCGACAACGTCAAGCTCTGGAAGCACCTCGAGACCGCAAAGGACAAGCAGCTGATCATGCAGGAGAAGCTCAAGAAGATCATGTGGATTCTGTTCCAGATCTACCGCGGCAAGCAGCCGATGCCAAAGCTCTCGGGCACCGACGCGACTGGCGCGATCAGCGAAGAGTATGTCGTTGTTTTGACGTCCTCGTAGTCGATTTGTGCACTACGTCGCTAATCAGCTGCATGTCTCTGCTGCTGCTGTATGGCGCTTGGGCTTGGGCTGATGCGGATGCTCAGCAGCTTTGCAAACAGCAGCTTGCTCGGTCCAAAAGAGTTTCGCGAAGTCTTGCGGTACCTCGCAATGGACGAACCGCCGCTGCTGCCGTCGAGCTCTTCGGCTGTTGACGTGACTGGCGCCACGCCCGCGTCGCGCAAGCGCAAGTTTGTCGAAGTGCCGGCCGACGTCGTTGGGAACGAGCCATTCAGCAGTAGCGAACTGTACAAGTTTGGTATGTTGTTATGTCATGGCGCACTTTGATATCCGCTGGATCGATACAGTCCAGTACTCACAGTGTTGCATATGTGTATGTATACTGACTTGTAGAGCCGCCATCGGTCGTCGAAGTCGGGTCGCCGATGGCGAGCACGTCGTCCGCGATGACGCTCGCAAACATGTCGTCGCCTCCGTCGCCATCCCCAACGAGCAACAGCGTCGCACCACCAGCACCCGCTCCGAGCAATGCGTTGAGCATCTTTTCGCCGAATGGAGCCGGTCCGCGCACGGAGTTTGCAAACAGCGACTTGAACGCGCTCATTGCGAACGCGATGTCGTCGAGTCTCACGAACTACGACAATGCGGTTGCTGCAGCAGCAGCAGCAGCTACAAATGGCGGCAATCCGGACGACCTGCAGTTGGCGAAACCGAATGGTGGTAGTGGCAGTAGTGACGCGCATGCGATGGACCTGATTGACGACGATTTGCCGCTGCTGAGTGACTCGGAGACGTACAACTTTGGCGAAGGCGAAGAGGTATGTTGTGTCGCCTGTCTGGCTCTATGTAACTATGTGACATGAGTCTGGACAGCGTGATGCTCACTGTGTCATGTGGTGTCGCCGTCGTCACGTGGACATGCGACGCAGCAGCAAGTGATGAAGAAGCTCGAAGACTTTGAGACGTCGCTGCTTGACGAGTACGACGTTGGGTGCCTCGACACGCTTTTGCAGGTACAGTCGTGTGATTTGTATGTGGGTGATGGAATGGTTGGGTTTTTGGATTATTGGGTGATTCACATATCGTTGTAATTGGCTTTCACACTCACATGACTGTGTGGTCCACATGTACCAACGCGACGTCCAGCAACTCAAGAGCTCGACAATGAACAAGTCCGCAGCTGCTACGGGCGTGTCGGTGATCGACCCGGAGGAGATTTTTGTTGGCGGCCCGGACGAGAGCTCGCCGCGCAGTGCGTAAAACGCGCTCGTTGGTTGGTCGGTCACGTCTTCCGGACGTGTCGATCTGAGCGTGCTCAAGTCCTCCCCAGTCAAGCCCAACTACAACTACACGTATCCTGCATGCACCTGCGTAGCTCCTCGATAGTGAGCTCGAAGCGCGAAGCCCAAGCGCCTGCATCTGCTGTGTTTACCCAAGTGATGTCGTCCCAAGGCGTGTGCGCGTGACCACCGAGTCGAGTCGAACGTGACACGGAATGGCGTGTGGTTGGACGGATCGCCAACGACCGACTGACCGACCGCAGTCGCGCACGCCGCGTCTTCTATTTATCGCGAGGTCGAATGGTGCTGCGCGAGGTGTCGCCGTGTCGCCTACCAGCCAACTAACGTACCCACGTACGACCACGACCATGCAGCGCACGTCTGGCCATTCGTAGTAGCGGAATGAATGTCGCAAACCTTCTACTGTCGAATGTGTCTTGTCGGTGGCATGTGATAGACTGACTCGTCAGACGCTGTTGTGCGTGGTGTATTGTCCAGTGTTGGTCCTATTGGCTGCTTACTCATCGATGGCGCTCGGAACTCGCGTGACGCGAGTACGACGGCGACTTGCTCGATGGCCGATAGCTGTCGCGATCAGATCTACTACCACTGCTGTCGCGATTCGTGTGTGGCTGTACTTGTGGCTGTGGCTGTGCATGCATCTTGTGCGATGGTGGTAGCGGTGCCGGTGCACGGTCTCGACCTGTTCGCTCGTGCGCGTCAAGTGCATCGCGTAGGCGCTGGATCTCCTTGTCCTTGCGCCGGATCTCGTTCTGTGCCGTCGCAAAGAGCGTCGAGATGTTGGCTTCGAGCACTTGGTTCGCCTCGGCGAGCTGCTTGTTGGCGTGCTGCAGCTGTGCGAGCTCGGTGCGCAGCGTGTCGCTCTCGCGCTCGGCTCTGTGGCGCTGGTCCATCGCTTCTTTCTTCTCGAGCGCGCTCGTGGACGTATCGAGGTCGCCGTAGAGATCATCGTCATCGCCATTCGCGCCGCTACGAAAGCTCGAGCTGCTCATACTGAGAGCGTTGCTCACGCGCGTTTGTGTCAAGTGCTGCTGCTGCGTGTTGGTTGTGTCAGATGAGATTGCGTGTGTCGTTTGTGTTTTGCTGATTCGGAAATAAGCGAGAGATCACAATTCCCGCGCTGCCTACACTCGGCCAGTCAAATAGTAGGAAAATGGACTCGCGGTGCACCAAATTCTGGAATGACGGTCAAGCGCTGCTCGCAAGCGCGGACGGAGCTGCTGGTAGCAGCGCGCAGCGGCTCAGCGGCAAGGTACTCAAGGAGCTGCGCACGATGAGTCGGTTCCTGCAAAAGAACCAGGCGTCGCGCTTCAGCGACAACGCGCAGCAAAAGCTCGTGGATACTGTCGCGAGCTACGTCGCGCTCGCGAAGCGGCACATACCAATGCAGACAACCGAGGACCAGCAGCTCATCGAGGCCGTGTTCAGCGTCATCAAGGACGGACTCGCGATGCCATTCAACGTCATGGGCTCGAAACAGAAGAAGCGATTGCTCAAGTGGTACAACGAGCTCATTAGCGCAGTGCCCGACGCGCTCGCAGGCGACAGTGACGCAAACGCTACAGCACTCCCACGTATTGAGTGGAGCGTGTTGGGCATTGACGACGACGGATACCTCTCACTGCTTAACGAACAGAGCGGTGCGACATGCGAGACGTTCGAGGTCGAGCGCACAAGCGCAGTTTACAAGCAGATCCAACGCAGTCTTGAAAGGTCCGACGTCGTTGTCGTCACGCAAGGCGACGCGATTGTCGACGTGCGTGTGAGTGACGACGCAGACAACGACAGCAACAGCTAGCGTATCCCATAGCGTTCGTTCGTTATATCAGTAGATACCTACTGTCCAGACAGCACGCACGGACTGGGACCGTATCGTACGCAAGTGCGTACAGCATCACAAGCCTGCGGTTGCGTTCTTCTGGCGGCTCTCGGTCCACGCCTGCGCGATCGTGCGCTTCATGTTCTCGTCGCCTTCGTCGTACATGTTCTGTCAACCCATATACAGAATCAGTATGATATCAGATCGGAGTTTGAGTACATGTCAAGCCATCAAATTGTATCGACAAACCTTCATCATGTCCATGATGCCAGCTGCGGGGTCGCTCGTGCTTGACTTTGTCGTCTTGCCGGGGTTCTTCTCGGTCAAGTGGAGCCACGTCTGGTTCCGATCGGCTTTGTAGAGCGACAGCGTCACGCGGTTCTTCTTGACGCGACACGTGCTCTTGGCCGGCACAATGTCCTTCTCCAAGTACGTCTTTACGAGGCTTTGACATACATACAAACATCAGGATCTGCTGTCAATACACACAATCACACTTGTGATTTGCATATGCAACTACGCAGTACGCACCGGTAGTTCTTGCCGTGAAGCCCCAGGATCTACATGCAAATGCACATAACAATGGTGCGTGTGAGCGTCTCATACAGCTCGGCTCTCATGTCCGCCAATGCAGTGAGTGTATAAAGACGACAAGACGCACCTTGAGGTCAAAGCTGTTCTTTGTAAAGTGGCACTTCACTGCGTCTGTCGGCAGGTCGCCGACGCCGTCGATGCCCGACATGATGTAGACCGACACCTTGTCCTTGCCGTAGCCTAATGTGCATGTACAACACGCCATAACAACGATGAGACCATGCAGAAAGCGCAGTGGCAAACACACGAATCGACACACCTTCGTCCTCCCAGCCAAAGCGCGAGATCTCTGTGTACACGTTCAGATCGTCTACATCGCTGCTCTTGACGGCATGTGCAATTGGCTTGGCTGGCGATACAGCAGTAGCAGCAGGAGAAGGAGGCGCAACTAGCGGCGCGCTCGACGCGTCCTCCATTGTCACATCCGTCTGTGATTGCGACTGTTGCTGCTCGATTGCAGCAAGCGCCAGCTGCTTGTCGTCAAGCAGGCGCGTGAGGTCGCGCACGTTGCCTGGTGCTTTAGCGAGCGCGAGCAGTTCGCGTAGCTCGGTGATTTCGTCGCGCAGCGTGCTGTCGTTGCGAGCCATCGTTGCTTTCGTTGATGTGCGTGCCGTAAGGTCAATCTTGGAATGGAATGGAAGTAGCAGCTGGCAAGTGATCGAACCGACTTGTAATGCGTGAAGCCACATTCGAGAACAGCGCACTATAATGAGCATTATAGTCATGTTCGTGACCTATTCGATGTCTGCCACACCACTCATTCGAATACAGCATCCCTGCGACAAAAGTAAGGTTCCATCATTCAGGTTTTGTAACACGATGCTGTAATGAGAGAGGTGACTTGATTTTGGCGCGCTCACTGCTCGAAGAAGCGCGCCACGAGCAGTAATGAGCGAGCTCGGCGGAGCAGTGGCAGCACGAGATGATGCAGCAGCAGCAGTCGCGACGAGCAGCCCAAGCAGCGACGACGAGCTGTATCGCATGACGCCTCTGGTTGGCTTGAGCGATGATGCGCTCGCAGACACTGTCAATGCTGCAGTAACGAACGCTGCGGACAGCGAGTGCGACCTCAACATGCTGCCTGCCGAGCCGCAAACCGCAAAGCCTGACGATGCCAAGCGCGAATCAACTGGTGTAGACACTGCATCTGTCGATGCGGAAGCGAGTGTCCGTATGGACGTCAATGCGAGCTCGTCAGCGACCATCAAATCCAGCAGCAACGTCGCAGCGCCGGTACCAGATGCCGCAATGGCGCTCTTTGCAGAGCTTGAGGCGACCAAGACTGCGCTTATGCGAGGTGCGTACGTCGTGAGCGACTGCTACTGCTACTGTGTGTACATAAGCCTGACGTCTGCTTGCACAACATGTCGATGCAACTCGACAGCAGCTGAGCGCCTCGTGACGATGTGCCGACTGTGCGAAGCGAGCGGCCGACGCAGTGTTCCTGCTGACCAAAAGTGCCTCGAGCCTGGCTGTCGGATACACTTGCTTTCAGTATGCGCGCGCTGCTCCGAGCATGTCCATCGCACGGTCGACTCGTGCACGCACTTGCAGAGCGTGCTGTCCAGTACGCGCCTCTGTAGTCACGCTCGCGTGTCGTTGCGTTGAGCTCTCACTAATGCGACTGTGTATTGGGTGATTGGGTGTTTAGACTGTCCGCACTGCGAGCTCGAGCGCGTCAAGGTGTGCTGCGTCGACTGCGACTTGTCGTTCTGCGCGCCGTGCTTTGACGGCATCCACACCCCAGTGCGCGTGCGGCACCACGCAAAGATCGAGATGGAAGGTAGGTGTATGCATCGTTACTGGGTGATTGGGGTGATTGGGTGATTGCTGACGTATTCTATGTGGTTGTCCCTATATTAGGAAAATCGTGGGCTCTCCTCTCTAAAGCAAATGCATCGAAGCGGTTCCGAGCCAAGATGACCGAGATGTTGTCATTACCAGCAGCAAAGCGCGACGTCCCACAACCACCCAAACCGAATCCTCCTCTGTCTCTGTCAGCATCACCGACTGCAAAAGCAAAGATCGACGCGATGCGCCGCGAGCACAACGCGTCCGTCGACGTTGATGCCGTTGCAGCCGCAGCAGCCGGCGTGAAGCGCAAGCGCAACGACCTGTCGAACATCGACATCGTCCTCGTCGACTCGGACGACTCGGACGGTAGCGACGCTGCGAGTGGCGCATTGCCCGATCCGTTGCGGCCCACAGCGTACACGCAACGACCCGGCTACAAAGCGGTCGTTGAGAGCCTCCGCGCACCCGACAGCCTGCCATCATCACAGAGCTCTCAGTCGCAGTCACAGTCTCAGCAGTCGCAGTACTATCAACAACAGCAGCTGCATGAGACGCAGCAGTCCTGTCCGAATCATCGCCCCATTGCTCCAAAGCACCAGGCAAAACCGTACATCCTGCCTGCCCGCCAGTTGCCAACGAGCCTCCCACCAGCAGCAGCAGCGCCGACGTCAATGCCAGCTACGAGTCCGACCTGGGTGCCGCAGCCGTTTGCTGCTGTGCCGGACACGACGATGGCGATCCAGCCGTTTGGTCGCGCATCGATCGTGTCGACGCCGACGGACGCTACTGTCACTACTACTGACTTTCAACTCCCAATGGTCGTGACGGCTGACGCGTACGACGCCGACATGAGCTACAACGGCGCGTCAATCGACGCGAGCGACCCGAACGGCCGCGCGTCGCCGATCGTCGTTGAGCCAATGAGCTCAGCACCGTCGCCGTTTGTTGCGTCAACAACCGACAGTTGGGACCCACGCAACAGTATGAGCATGGGCGGCGTGCCGTCGCCATTCAGTACTACCACACAACCGATGAACGGCTTTGCAGTCGACTCGACTGGCGCGACTGATGTCCCAATGCCTGGCGTCCCCATGCCTGGCGTTGCATCTCATGTCCCCATGTCGGCGACTAGCGCCATGGCGCTCGTTGCTGCAACTGACAACTGGACTGCGAACCCGCTCGAGGACGTGTTGTACGAGCGGTACCACCAACTCAACGTCTACACGGTGCGTCTAGAGCAATCGGTCACGCAGCTGAACGCGCAGATCGTCCAGGTGTCAATGACGAACCTCCACGCTGCACGCCAGTTGGCCGCAACGCTTCGGACGCAACAGGACCAGCTGCTCAAGGCGCAAAACAGCCGCGTTCAGACGCTCGTGCCGCTCGTCGTGCAGTCGCGCGGCATCATGAACAAAGTCAAGCGCCTGCGCATGGACGCGCTCTGCGACATTCCAGCGGTCGTGACCAAGAGCCACGCACTGTGCGCTGCACTCACGCACGACCTTGCGGTGCTCGCAACGTCAACGGCTGCACTGCACCAGCAAATGGGCTTTGCATTGGAGGCAGCTGGGAGTATGCCGCCCGACACGTTCCACCAGACCGTGTTGGCGATCAACGACGCGCTCCAGCGCGACGCGCAGACGGTACTGAGCAAGCGCGAGGAGCGCGAGAACGCGGTCGTGCGCATCGTACAGTACTCGACGGCTGTGCGCGAAGACCTCAAGCGGCAGTTTCAGCGCCAGCCGCGACAAGAAGAGCAACAGACGACGCAGCAGCAGTGGCACCGGCCGTGATAGAGTTGGAGCGCAGTCAAAGTAAATTATTGCGCTGCTGCAGGTGTTATTGGCGTATTATTGTCGCATTATGGATATGTTATTGGCGTGTCCATACAGTATTATTGGCGTGTCAGCCGTGGCGGTAGACAAGGAAGCCGATCTGACCGAGGAAGAAGTAGAGCATGCTATGTGTAGCAGTAGTAGATAGTCAGACACGAGGCACATGCGATCGACTGCGAGCCACAACGTCGATGAATGCACACAAGCCGCACCGCTTGACTTCGTGCGACACGAACGACCCAAATGACTTGCCGACGACGACGTGCCACGCGCCGGTCTCGAGCTCTTCGACGTCCTTCTTGATCTGCTGCGCAACGTCTGTAAAGTGCGTCTTCTCGCCCTTGTAGAGCGCCTTGAGTGCGTTCGTTGCGCTCGTGAGAATGAGCTCCTCGAGCTCTTTTGACGTGTCCTGGTACACGATGCGTAGCGCACCGACTGCGACGTCGTCCTTCTTGGGCGCCTTTGACATGGCGTTTGCTAGTCTGTATGTGTGTGTGGCGGTAGGCGGCGAGACTAATGAAGCTCAAGCGCCGCTACTGCTGCCGACCTTTCAGCACATGCCGATTGATCAGACTAGTGGATAGTGATATGACAAGCCACGAGAGCGACGTCGCTGACAAGCGAATGTTTGACGTGCTGCTGCAGCACACAGTACATGTGTTCGTGTTTGCTGACTCAGATGTCACGCACTCGACAGCAGCAACTAAGCGACTACCGCAGCTCGCCAGAGAATACGAAGCAACAGATCCGATCCCAGCCGCTACGACGTCATCGCTACTATGCGCTATCGTCGCGAGCGACAGCTGTGACGAAGCCGACACCGCCGAACGCTACAGTCGCCACTGCAAGCGCGTGCTGCGCTGCCAGCACTGGACGCTCGCGCAGCTCGAAGCGGAGCAGCACGCGATGCGGACGTTCCTCGAGAGTCACGCACAAGCAGCGCTTGCAGCTCAGCCGCTGCAGCTGCCGCAAGCACTCGCACATGCGTTCGAAGCGCACGCATTGCTCGCACTTTTTCGCCTCGAACGTAGTGCAAGCGAACGCGTCGCATTGCTGTCATTACCGTCGACTAACGACAGGGAGTTCCAGCTCACACTGCACATGCAGCTCGAGCTCTATCGCAAGTACTTTGAGGTCGCAAACCAGCGCAAGGTGAGGTGGTCAAGTCAGGAGGGATGACGCGTTTTGTATTGTATGTGATGTTGTATGTCGTCTCTCCCGATTAACATTTTGTCGCAACTGCTATTATGCCTGGCGTCACAGATCGCAAGTGCAGACGACGTGCAGCCAGTGCAGCAGCTCTACGACGTCTTCTGCACGCGGCTCGCAGCTACTCACAAGTAGTTGCTGTACGTCGGCATGAGATCCGTCTTCTTCGAGTCGAGACACGGCACAGCGAGCCACGCGTAGTAGAACGCGGCACCGCCGGCAATGTGCATGCAGCCCTTGACGATCCCAACACTACTGAGACCAGTCGCGCTGTTGCTGTCACTGTTGGTAGACATGCTAACGTACATGTGGAGACTGCCTGCAAGTGCTGCAAGCACGAAATAGACGACTGCGAGCTTGGCGTTCGCTTTGTTCACTGGCGCGATCGTTCGGTCGGTTGATAGTGTGCGGCGGTAGACGGCACCACCGACGTAGCTGATGACGAGCAGCGCTTCGTACCAGGTCGAGTCCCAGCCGTCCTTGGCTTTCATGAGCCACGAGAGTGCGAACGCGACGTAGCGCAGCACAATGTTGTGATCTTCGTTCTTGAAGCCCATGACGTGGACGCAGAGCAGCAAGACGTACGTGATCGAGAGCACGTCCGAGATGAAATGCCACTGCAGCTCGCGTAGAAAGAGATCGGCGTCGAGCGCTTCGGCCGCGTTGAAGCAGAATGCAATGCAGAGCTGGAAGACGCCGATGAAGAGCTCAAAGTGCCGGTGGTTGCGCTTCATCACGCTGAGCGCCGGCACCATCGCTGCGTCCGTGAGCGCTAAAAACATGAATCGCGCGAGTGAGAGCAGCACCATCGTACTTCGTGCGAGGGCGTCGTGCGAAATGTGCACAAGTGCGTCAACGACCACCTCACGTGTCGTTGTGTGTGCGCTGGATCAATTGTGTGATACCTGAACAGCTGTCTCTGAACTTAACAAAAATAAAATTGCATGTTTATATACGACATCGGCAAACGAAATGATGCTAACTTCGAAGGGGTTTCAAGAAAACGGCGATTGAAAAACGGCCACCTGAATTCGCATCTAAGTGAAGTTTCGTAAAAACGAGCAATTTGTGTTTGTCAAAAACAAAATAGAGCGCATCACCAAAAAACCAGCAGCAACGATGGTTGACAGCGAGACCGGCGCGCTGATGGTGCGCCGCCTCCACGCCAGCAGCGACGACGAAGCGTCGCAGAGCGACAGCGACACCAATACAAGCGTATGCGAGAATGAAACGGAAGAGAGCATCGATGTCTCAAGTGGCGATGGCAGTGAGTGCGCATCTCATCCATACGAAGACGGAAGCGATAACGACGACGACGACGATACAGCATAGGTCCAGGCGGCCGTGTACGACACGAACAAGACGGTTGAGTCCAATCCATACCAGCCTAGCTGCGTCGCCAATAGGTTTGAGAAGCTCGTACACTGCTGGCCAGGTTATTAGTTCCACCAACGTAATTTGCAATAGCTTCGCCAATATTGCGAATCTGTCGACGCTATTTAGATATGTGTCTCGCATTGAATTGACAGTCAGAATGTAACTGGCGCGGTTTCGATAAACGCAGTGGGTGACATGGCTGCAATACAAATTTCAGAATATACCATCGGACCAGATATAGTTCCACTCAGACTAATACAAAAACAAGTATATTCGGATTTGAGCTGAATGATTTGAGTGGATGTCGCTCACACAAAATCAATCGCAATGGGGCGAGGAACGGCTGTACAAGACGAAGAGCGCGGGCGCATAAGAGGTTTACACGAAGCAGGATGGGGTGTGCGCGAGATCGCACGACACATCGGCAGAGCACACACGACTGTTCGGCGCGTCGTCGCAGACAAGAAGAATGAGC
>JAADWX010000252.1:0-30083 GCA_023336405.1 Globisporangium echinulatum | reverse complement strand
AGTGTGTTGGGAGTTGGATTCGTCGCCAGATATGCATCGTCACATCGAGCGTGTGTGAGCTGATGTGTTTGCGCGGATCAACTGTGTGGTCCAGAACTGTGCGATATCGAGTTCATGGTATTGGCTTGATTGATTGAGCGCCTTGGATCGTTACGTATATTTCACGTTTTTCGTGGTGGCATTCACTATCTATACATGCTAGTTTGAAGCTCAATCATTAAGCGACATTTTGTGTCTTCTTTTGTATAAACTAGGATGTATGTATTAATTTCAAATGTGTTGTATTTCTCTGTCAATACGATGTTCAGCTGATACCATTTTGGTATCAATGATTTTTAGCTGGTATCTATATTGGTATCTGATAGAAATCGAGTATTGTCCTTTATTCGCTAATACTCGATTTCACCATCTAGAAATTCAGCACAGAATTGAGTTGGCGACACGACCAGCACGAGTTGAGAAAACGAGAAGGATGTACCAGCAGCGACGTACAGCGCCCGCCGTGTCGGCGTATGAGTCGCAGGCCGCGCGCTGGAAGCAGGGCTTTACCGCAACGGGACAGCCTGGTCACCCACAGCAGCTCGGCGGTGGTGGCGCGCGTCACAGCGACCTCGAGGTCGTTCTCATTGGTGAGCTCTGTTCGTCCATTGGCTCATCGTCGTTCCCGCCGCGCGACGTGCTGCAGAAGCTCGTGCGCCACCTGCCAGGTCTTGACCACATCGTACGTGTGTGCATGTGTGTGTGCGTATGGTACCACGCGAGAGTGAGAGAGCTCGCAGACTTGCAGTGCGATCAGTGGTCTGTGTGCCAGTCATTGTGCAGAGCTAGCTGGATGAGGACGTAACGACATGGGAGACTGACTGACACTGTGACCGCTGTGCGTGCATGTTCTCGTTGCAACACCTGCCTATGAATGTTGCGTGCGCGCCTGCATCTGCGCTGGAGCGCAGTACGTATGTGAGCTCCTCGACGACAAGCTGATGCACCGACTGTGGCAAGTGCAGGGCAAAGCGCTGTCGGTGCTCGACGCGATCCTCAAGACGGCGCACGCCGAGCCGTACAAGCAGCACTACCACGCGCGCATGGCGCTGCTGCACGAGCTCGCGACCTCACGCAAGGACATTGTGAAGAACCGCGCGGAGAAGGTGCTTGCCGTGATCCGCGCGTACACGCCACCAGCTGCATCTGCGCTGCACGAGACGCAGCAGCAGCACCACGAGATGCATATGTACCATGACACAACGTCACAGTATCAGGACGAGCACCAACACAACGCCTACTACGAGCAACAACAACAACAACAACAGCAACAGCAGTCGTACCAGCCACAGCAACCGCGAGAGATCGACTTGTTGCAGGGCTTTGACGAGCCCGATGACCACGACGACGTTGACGCAACTGCTGCTGCTGCTCCGGATGCAGCAGCGCAGTCGGCGTTCGGCTTCATCAGCGCTGCACCAGCGCCGCCCATTGTCGTTGCGTCTGCGCCGCCACCGACTGCGTCTGGCTTTGGGTTCCTCAACACACCAGCTCCTACGCTGCCGACAGCAGACGCAACAGCTGCACCCGTTGCGCACCTCAGCTCGACGTCGCCACCGCCGCACGACCGACCGCTGCGCGTCGAAGATCTGTCGACGTCAATGTATCAGCGTCCGGTGGCGCTGCCGTACCCATCAGTAGCGCCGGCAGCGTCTGCGTTTGCGTTCATCGCAGGCGCTGCTACCCCTGTCGTGCCACATGCGACAGCCGCTCCAGCAGCAGCTCCATCGAGACCAGTTGACGTGTGGGACGCACTACCTGCACCAACACCGACGATCGGAGGCGTGCAGCTAACGCCCGAGGTGCGACTGTTGACCTTGTTGCACGCCTAATGACTCCATCTGGCTCTGCCCTAGCTCGCTCGCTGTGTTGTATGCCGTTCGCGACTCACTCGACTGTCGATGACAATGTATGGGCTGCTTGTGTTCAACCATCGACCGGTCACACAGACACCGGCAGCGTCCACCGTCGTCATCGACGAGGAAGAAGAGACCAAGGTGCACGACCCGATCCACGACGCGTTCGAAGGGCTCGACGCAGCGAGCGACGCCAGCGACCTCGATGCGCTCGACCACACGCACGTCTCGCTCGCGACGCCGTACCCGTCGGCGGTATCGCGCGAGCCGGTCGTCCAGACGCGCGAGCCGCTGCGCGAAGTCGTGCTCGACATTGAGCTCCCGCCCGGGCCGATGGGTCTCGTGCTCGACCGCACAATCGCCGACATGGCCGTGATCGAACGGTTCATCCCGCTCCCGAACGGCGAGCGCGGGTACCTCGAGATGCACCCGGCGATCTGTCCCGGCTGCGCGCTCCTGAGCATCAACTCGGTGAGCGTCGAGCACAAGGGACTCGACGACGTCGGGCCGACGCTCGCGGCGTTTGCGCAGGTGCCGAAGTTGTTGCGCTTCAAGAAGCTCATGAACAACGGCCGCACCGCAAACCCGTCGACGCTGCTCATGCCGTACGTGCCGCCGCCGCCCGAAGAGGACGAAGCGACGAAGCGCGAACGGAGCGAGCACATGACGCGCTTGACTGAATTCAGTACGGCGCTCGACGACGTTGAGAGCAAACTCGACGACCTCGTGCGCCGCGTGCAGCTCCACTTGCCGGTCGTTGACAAGAAGAACCAGCTCGCGCAGCTCCATGGCCACGTCGAGACGATCCAGACGCAGGGCATCGACGCCGTGATCCTCGGCCCGAACCCGCCGCCAAACTTTGACGAAGTCAAGACGTTCCGCTCGGCCCTCGTGCGGCGCGCCGACGCGCTCGCCAAGCGCATCCAGCAAGCAGCTGAACCGCCAGTTGACCTGCCAGCACCAGCATCCGATGCCGTCGCGTCGCCTGTGTCGGGGTTTGCGTTTGTGAGTAACGCACCGGTCGCGTCGCTCACGCTGCCGCCAGTTGCTGCAAACGACGAACCCGCGACGTCGAGCTTCCACTTTCTGAACCCATCGACGCCGCCCGTGCAGGCGCCAGGCACAACGTCGAGCTTTTGCTTCATGGACGAGCACGCACAGCCAACGTCGAGCTTTGCGTTCCTGCAACCCGCACCACCGACGACTCAGACGATAGGGACTTCCAGTGACAATGTCGCGCCAGTCACGTCGGTCTTTGCGGGTCTGAGCGTCAAGGACGACGCTGCGGCGTCCGTGCACGCAGCATCGGTTGTCAGCGCTGGCCCATTGACGCTGAGCGCACTTGGCGAAGCAGCGTCGCTGTCGTCCGTGTCGACGCTGACCGCGTCGGGGCCGTCGAGGTATATGGCACCACCAGCGCCGACACCGGCGTCGTCGTTTGCAGCCACCAACACGGGTGCATCATTGTCGACGGCGACTTCGTCGGCGTTTGGGTTCCTCTCGGCGCTCGACGACCTGAACGCGAGCGCTGCACCAACGGCCGCTGCGTCGTCATCGCCGACGGCGTTTGGGTTCCTGCGCTCGGGTAGCAACGGCGGCAATGGCGATAGCAGCAGCAGCACGAGCTCGAGTCTGAGCTCGAGCGCAACGAGCGAGCCGCCTGCAGCTACATCCGCGTCCGCGTTTGCATTCATCTCGAGTTAGTGAGGGAATACAAATGTATACAGCTGTATACCAGTACTCGTCTAGTATACGTATACATAGTCGCTGCTATCTGTCTCTACTGTCAGTGCATAGGCATGAGCGTTCGTGCGTCCATACACACATCCACACACATATCGTCATCTAGCGCAACGCGACCGAGCGCTCGTAGGCGAGCAAGTACACGCGCTCAAAGTCGTGGTATGTCACGCGGCCGTCGCCGTCGCGATCAGCTTCGCGGAACGTGCTCAACAGCACGTGGGGCGGCGCGTGCGGCAGCACGAGCGCGCACGCCTGCGATGTGTATACGCACAGTCAGTCACTATTGTACTACAGAGTGCAGAAGCGTGTGTGTAAGTGTCTGCACTTACACACATACGCACACACCTCACAGAAGCTCTCGAGCGACACAAAGCCCTGTGACCGAGTGTCGAGCGCTTTGAATGCGCGGCGCACGTCGTCAAGCAGCTCGCTCTTGCGTATGCGTTCGCTCAGGACGCGCGTGAATGTCTCGAGATTGACGCGGATGCGCTCGATGCCGCCGTGCGCGACGTCTATTGCGAGCGTGCGTGTGCCAATGGGTCTCAGCCATGGGACTTACAGCAACATACTGACATTAATGCCGATCGCACCTGGAACGGCATCGTGGAAGAGCTGCGCTAACACGAGCTGCGCGTCACAGACACGTCGCACACATGAGTGCAATGCACCCACTCACACATTCACGTATTTCGACAACAGCGCGCACCTTGGACGCGCGGATACCGAGCGCAGCTGCAACGCCGCACTTGAGATCAGCCAAATCCAAGAAGCCTAGCGCACACACGTGAATATGCACCAGTTGGCACTGTCACGAGACAATACAAGCGAGACAGTGCTGCCACGACACAGCTTGCATGTACATGAACACACCTCGGTGCTCGTGGTCTGCCTGCGCAAAGCACTCGCGCAGCAGCGCGCGCACCGCCGCGTCTGTGCGCAGCATTCGATGGTCAATTGCATTTTGCAGGCTTCAACACAATTTGTTCCTCGTTTCAGATTTGTTTTCGGGATTGAAAGTGTCCCGAAACAAAATCCACATCGAATGCGGGACGCGCGGCAGCCCCTTTGAGTTTGCCGCCACCAGTAGCGAGCGAAGCAACGAGCTGCAGGCGCACGAACGATCGAAGCACGTCTGCTGCACCGCGCGTTCGTCCCCCTCCGTTCCCCCTTCCCTGTACCTGCACGAGTTCGACACGTCCTCCCTCGCACACGTCTGCGTGAGTGCGCGAGCTGACACACATATACGCACGCGCGAGCCATCCCTACGATTCCGATGGCCGACGACGCGCAGCAGCTCCTCAAGGGGCTGCAGGACGCCAAGAGCCGTGTAGACCAGGTCACGCGCGAAGATGCGCAGTACCCGGACCTGTACGACCAGCTCGCGAACCAGTCCGAGCCGCAGAACTACTTCTTTGAACCGTACGCGACACAGTGGTGCCCGCAGATCGTGAAGAAGGGCAGTGTGATTCCACTGCCAGGCGTTGTCGTGAGCTCGCTTGAAGAGACAAAAGCGCTGTCGCTCTCGGGCTTGCTGCCGGCGATCGACTATGCGTGGACGTCGGTCGACACGCGGCTGTTCCTCTGGAACTACAAGCAGCGCGGCAAGTTTGCGGTCTTTGAGTTTGACCAGGCTGTCGTCGCTGTCGGGCTGTGCGTCTCGCCCATGCCAGGCGTGTTCACCGACAAGGTGCAGCACGTGCTCGTGGTCGCCACGACCGTCGAAGTGCTGCTCGTCGCTGTGCTGTTTGATAGCGCCGGTGCCGTCAAGCTCCAGCGCACGAAGCTGAGCGTGAGTACCGACAACAGCGTCGTGCGGCGCATCGTGACGACGCGACGCGGCCGCATCTTCTTTGGCGGCTCGGACGGCTGCGTCTACGAGTTTGTGTACGGCCCCGACGCAGCTGCAAGCAGCGCACTACCGTCGTTCTTTAGCAAGCCGTGCAAGAAGGTCGCGCACACCGCAACGCTTGCAGCGTACCTCCCGACGTTCCTCGCAGGCCTCGCAAGCGCACCGGGCAAGATCTTGGAGCTTGCCGTCGACGAAGAGCGGCAGCTCGTGTACGCACTGCACGACCGCGCGCATTTGACGTTGTTGGACATTGGCGCGAGCGGCGATGAGGCAGCGGTTGTCTGCAGTCTTGACCTGCTCGACGCCGGCGCCAAGTACGCGCGCGAGAACCGGCGCACGCGCGTGTCGTGCCCCGATGAGCGGCTGTTCGCACACGCGAGCATGCAGATCGTCGCGCTCGCAGTCGTGCCACGCGCCGAATCGGCGTTCGTGACGCTCGTTGCCGTCGCATCGAACGGCATGCGGCTGTACGTGACGGTCTACTCGCGCCGCGCGTACACGGTCGGGAGTGCGATCCCACGCACGAAGCGCCCGAGCCGGCTCGAGATCGTGTACATCCGCTTGCCGCCGCCAGCGATTGCGCTTGCCGATGCGCCGCCGTATCACAGCAAAGAGGGCATGCAACCGGGCTTTGCGCCTGGCAAGTCGCCAACGGCCGTGCACGTTGCGTTCCACCGCCGCGGCGTGTTCCTTGCCGTTGACGGCCGCAAAGACGCGCACGACGCGCTCGTTGGCATTGCGCACGACCCGATCACGACGTCGATCCCGACGCAGACGACGTCGCGCAAGCCGACGATCCGCGAGTCGGTCTCGCTCGACTCGTGCATTGGCAAAGTCGTTGCGATCACCGAGCTCGATGATCCGCTCAATGCTGCCAGTACCAGCACAGCAGCTCGTAGTAGTAGTAGTAGCAGCAGCAGTGGCAGCAAGCGAACGTTTGACGAGATGGCGACTGGCAGCAGCAGCGACGCGGTTGCGATCGTTGGTGAGATGGCGCTGCAGTACTCGCAGCCTTCGCGCCACTTTCTGTGCCTCACGAGCGCCGGCATCCAAGTGTTCAAGAAGATCCGGCCGATTGACCAGCTCCACCGCATGCTGCTGCGTGCGCGCACGAGCGAACTCGCGCCTGCGCTTGCGCCGTTTGTCCGGAGCTTTGGCGAGATCCAAGTCTGCTGCATGCTCATTGGCTTAGCGTGCGGCGTGCAGAGCGATCCGCTCACAGCCGAGACGTCGGCCGCTGCGCTCGTTGCACCGCGCCGCACGACGGCTGCTGGCGGGATCAAGAGTGACGATTACATCTTTACAGCTGCGATGCAGGGCATCTTTGAGTGCGGCCAGAGCACCCGCATCGATGAGAGTAGTGCAACCAGCGCGAGTACGAGCGCAAGTGATGCGTCAGCAGCTGCGAGCACGCGCATTGTGCTCACGACCGAGTTTGGCATGTCGTACCAGCACGACGGCCTCGTGATGTTTGTCGGTCGGCTGTTGCGGCCACTCTGGTGCGCTGCGTCGATCGGGACGCGCATCAACGTGCGTGCATCCGGAGCCTCGAAAGCGACGACGACGTATGCGCTCGCACACGCAGTCGAGACGCTCGACGACGTGCGCGAGGTCCTGTTCCAGCTCCGACAGCTCATGGAGAGCGCCGGGCCGTACGCCGTGTCGATCAGCAATGGCTCGGTACTTGCGAGCGCAATGACCGACGCGCTGAGTGACAGCAGCAACGAGACCTCGCGCGTCGCTGAGCTTGCGGCGCGGTACCATCGCCAGCGCACGGACGAGCAGCGTGAGCGCACAATGCGGTTCGAAGCCGAGCAACGCTCGCTGTTTTACGTCTACCAGCTCGTGCTCCGGAGCATCGAGGGCATCTCGCTCTTGCGCCTTGCGGCCGACTACAAAGTCGCGCTCGACGAGCCGCTCGCGCGCTTGCGGTTCAGCGACTTGGTCGCAACGAGCGACGGCATCGCAGCAGCAAAAACGCTTATCAAAGCGCTGCTGCGCGGCCGCCACGAAACGAACCAGCACCTTGTCAAGCAGCTCCGCGAACAGTGCCCAACGTTCTTTTCGGTCGCCGATCTGTGGCACTACCAGGGCTACAAGAGCCTCGCGATGGCCAAGTTGAGTGCACCGAGCGCCCGCCGAGCCCACTTGACCGAGTCACTTTCGCAGTTTCTCAGTGCGTGCTACATGTGGGACACGGCCGATTGCATCGACGTGCTCCAGGGCATCTGCGACGACTATGCGCTCCTACACTTTTACGAAGGCGCCGTGAAGCTCGCGCTCGCGTGTGCGAAGCACTTTGACGACGCGGCCGCGACCGACACGAGCGGCCAGAAAGCCGCGTGGAAGCGCAGCTGCTACGGCTGCATCCTCCTGACACTCCAGCGCCTCTTGCATAGCGGCGCAGGCAACAGTCCGCAGGCGATCGACGACATGGTGAGTCTCGACGACGAGACGCGGAGCAAGTACGTCGACGAGCTCTTGCACAATGCGCTCGCGTCCGAGTCGCGCGAGTTCCACGCGCTGCTGTACACGTGGCTGCTCGAGCACGGCCACACGCAGCTCCTGACGACTGTGCGGTCGCGCTTCATCGAAGACTTTCTCAAAGACAAGGACCAGGATTTGCTCATCCAGCTGTACATGGACCAGCACAAGTACCTTGTTGCGGCCAAGGTCTGGTGGTCGCGCGCGCACGAAGACCACAGCATCGACGACGATGGCTCGGGTCTCCTCGAGTCGAATCCCGACATTGTCAAGCGCCAGTACTACGTCTCGAAAGCGCTCGGTTGCCTCAAGAGCCTCGAAGACGTTGGTGAAGCAGCCGACGCTGCACGCGAAGTGCGCGACGTGCTCGACGTGCTGCAGCTCCAAGTGCGCGTGCTCAAAGCGCTCGAGCAGAGCACGATCGAGCTCGAGGCGTCCGCGCCGTCGATGCTCGCAATCGACGAGCAGCTCCAGATGCGCCGTGACGACCTGCGCGTCCTCACGTATCGGATCCTCGATGCGTCGACGCTGTACAATCAGTTTGCATCCAAGTACGACATGTGGTCCGAGTGCCTCCACATCATCCACGCGTGCAAGTCCGAAGAGGCTGACGTCATTGCAACGCTCTGGCGCAAGATCATCGTGAGCCACGTCCCGCCGTCGTCGAGCAGCGCCGAGTTCAACGCGTGGCGTGCCGACGCGTGCGAACGTGCCGGTCTCGCTCCGCACTTTACCGGCGTGAGTTCGTTCGAGAGCGGGCTCTGGATCGGACAGCTCCAGTGCAAAGTCCTGCGGCTCGGCAAGACGCTGTTTTACGGGAGCGACGACGCGCACAGCGGGAGTAGCTCGTCGTCGGCTGCAGCAGCAGCTGCGCTCGGTGGCTTTGTCTTTCCCGTCGGCTTTATTGCAGCGCAGCTCGAGCGCGTGTCGAGTTGGTACCTTCGCGTGACGCAGCGGCAGTCGTATGCAGCAGCTGCAGGTAGCAGCAGTGGCGCTGCTGGTGCTGCGAGCGCCGCGTCGATCGATGCGACGACGTTCAACTGGGTCCTCAAGGTCTTTATCGACGTTGGCGTGCCGCACCGCGTGCTCGTGAGCCACTACGAGCACATGTACCGCGAACAGACAAGCAGTGGCGATGGACTCGCGTGGACGCTCCACGTGCTCCAGGCGCTGCTCGCACTGCTCGTGCTCTGGAAGAAGCGCGCGGTTGCGCCACGTGCTCGTAAGGATTTGCTCGCTGACTTTGCCGCGTGCTGTCCGCACCTCGTCGACCTCTGCGACGACTTCATCACGGACCTCAAAGCGATCCCACTCGGTGCGTCGCGCGCTGGGTGTATATTTGGGTGTATATTTGGGTGTATACATGTGTATAGTTTGATCCTCATCACGCATTCTAACGTGCGACTCGCTGCCTCTTGTGTTGCAGACGAACACGCGGACGCAGCGACGCTGCTCGAGCAGTTTCGGCGAGTCAAGAGCGACCTCCTGAACTTTCGCACGCTCCTGTAGGGCGTCGTTAGTGCGCGCGTGTCTACCGCAACCGCCAGGACGATACCGACGGCAGCTCAAGCCAATACACATAGCATCAGCAGTAGCAGTGTCGTGGTCTAGCATAGCAGACTTGACCGACTGACACACATACCAAGTGATGCGTGGATCAGAGTCGGGACTGATTGGTCTTTTTCATGACTGGCTCTCTCAATGAGGTGGAATAAGTTACACGATGCTGTCACTTCCAGCAGCTGCGCGCCAGTCGTCGCTCGCTCTCTCTATCGATGTGTTGAGGCGTATCTGTCGACTGGAGCGGGCGTGGCGCCACGCACTGCTGCAGTCCACTACTAGGAAGGATTCGAGGCGAGTATGAGTACGAGAGCGACTCAGAAGCGCTGGAGCGACAGCTTGAGGTGCAGCGCGCCGGCGTCAACGAGCTCTTCGCACGAATTGCCACCACTGCCGCTACTACCATCGCGACTACTACGGTGTTTCTTGCCGACACCGACCGAGAGTGCGGTCTGCTTGACCATCGAACCGATGCCTTTGATCGGACGGTACACAATGCCAGCAACGCCTTTGCCGACGCCCTTTGCAAAGCCTTCGAAGCCGTTCGCTTTCGCGCCGCGGATCGGGTCTTTCCAGACGCCCGTGATGCCTTTGTAGAGGCCGCGCCCCACGCCTTCGGCGCCTGCGACCATGTGCTCGCCAAAGTTCGTTGCCCACTCCTTGGGCATCCGGACCTGGAACCACGCGTCAACGACACTTGCTGCTGCTGCTATAGGCTCAGTCTGCGACGTTGACGGTCTACGCGCGACTGCAACGAGCGGTGCGAGGTGCTCGTAGTCGATCACGACGCGGCCCATGAACCGATCGGCACTGATCTTGTTGTAGTCAAAGACGTCGGCGACGAGCGGCGAGTTGCCGTCCCACGACAGCAAGAGCGTCTCGCCCCACTGCGGGTGCACGCTGTTGTCGACGCGCTTGCTCGTGATCGATTGTTCGCCGAGGTGGAACGTCACGTACGGGTCCGACTTGCCGTTGATGTCCATGCCAGCAAGCTGAGCGCCAGCAACGAGCTCGATCACGAGCACACCAATGTACTCGACCATACCGTGATGTGCTGATGCTACAAGCGACACTGACGATGTCGATGGTGAGGACGAGGGGTCGATTGACGAGCTTGTCGATGACGACACGGCCTGCTGCTTCTTGCGGTTCGGATTTGCTTTGAACAGCTCGAGCTCGTACTTGGCGCGGATGTAGCGCTCGCGCTCGGAACGTATCGAGTCGGCCAGTGGCTTGGCAAACGTCGTCGGCACGGCAAACTCCATGCGTTCGTTCAGTGTGGTGTTCCCGACGGCTTCGACTGCGGAGATCTGTGCGTCCTGCAGTCGTGTTATCAGTAGCAGCAGCAGTAATGACGGGCGTCAGCAGCGGCCGTGTGGATCTGTAGATGTGTATGTGGACGTACCGTCCACTTGTCGAGGGTGCAGCTGAGCACGAACGAGAGATGGACGCCGAGCGAGCGATGGACGCCTGCACACTGCGTGCAGATGAAGCCGCCGTGTGTGATCGTTGCCCATCTGCGTGAGCATTCGCATCGATACGCACACAGTCAGACGACTGGACTAGCAGCAGCACGTCAACTGGGATGGAAGTATGTTGCGCTTGCCGCGACAGCGCGAAGACGTACTTTGGGCTTGGTGCACTGCAGTCGGCGCAGTATGCATTCTCGGGCCGCGCTAGTGCATTGAGCACGCGCTGTTTGGTGTCGCCTTGCTCCGTGATGCTGGTCATGTCTGTCGTTGCTGTTGCTGCTGTTGTTGTTGGACGGACGCGTGCCGAAGAGTGGCGGCGTCGTGTGTGATCAATCATGCAATGGGTGAATGAACGTATGTGCAGTGAGTCAACGTGCAGACAGAAGAGAGCACGCATGTTCGTTCACACACAGAGCGCAGGCACTCAGGAAGGAGGCGCATACGTACAGTCGTCGTCCATGGTTGTCGAACTCACTCACGAACTCACTCAAGAATCGACCTCTCATTTTCGCATTTCTGTTTCCAATCATATAATACAGGTAAATAGTAGCTAGTCAAATGGAGGCAATCAAACAACTACATAACACGTTACAAACAGGATCGCACTTTGCCGAGGGTACGAGCTGGAGGTCGCGCAATCACGACAGCACGACAAGCTCAACAACAATGCCGCACAAGTCGAAGAGTGTTCGCGACAGGTCAAGATAAGTGAAGATTGCGTAGGGCACAGACGTTTTGCAACTCGATTAGTGATAGGCGACGGTATCCTTCGACCTATTTAACGTCATTGCTATGACACGCGCTCAGGTTGCGCCTTCTTTCAAGAATTGCAGTTGGTTTTCTTCATCATGCATCCCTTTTGATGATTTTCTTGGACTTATGAGAGCCAAGTCTATGAGTTGATGTTCGAGTAAATATGTGAGTCGAGCTCTCATTGTGCATCCAATTCGCGGCGCTTTGAAATTAACGAGCGTCCGAGACCCTCGACAGTCGCTATGTCGCCGTTTTCAAACAGTTCAGATTCGCTCAAATCGAGTGATCCACGAATGACACGATTGTGATCCGCAATTGATAGAGCAAGTTAATGTGATATGTAGTGAGAGTTAGAGCAGATCAGTCAATTGCAAACTAATCACAACATATTGCTTTAAACCGTTCGAATCCGCACGGAACGGGTCACTCCACAAGTCGATTAAGATACTATTCTGCACGACCTCTCGAATGGCCTGTTTCGTTTCAGAGGCGTGACTCCTTCCAATCTTGAGATAGAGGGACATCGACTTAATTAGGACCACTCAATTAACTATAGTCACTGTACCCCCTTACAATAAGCAATGTAGAAACCATAAACAAACAATACACACATCCCAATATGTATGCAAATTCGAAATTTTCTCTGTAGACCAACATGCAAGAAAAGTCGCGGCACTCCCGCCTTGTGACATCGCATGTGTCGCATTAAGTCAGACCCAATCACTGATTCGCTATTTACATTTAGCTTGTCTTTAATTCGCTAATACTCGATTTTCTTTTGAGACATGAATAAATACAACCTTTCGGTGTATAAAATGTGGATGTCCAATATTGTGATCCATATTGTAACACAATAATCTTAGTCGACAAACACAGAAACATGTACGACAAATGTCGTGTATTGTGAATGAAATCCAGAATCTTATTTCTCGAGTCGTCGTGGGGGAATGCACGTCGTGTTGTGTCGATATTTGTTGGTATAGGGTAGTTAAGGGTTGTCATGAAGAATTTTCAGTTGTCGCTCAACAGTCTAATGAGTCATCCAAAATCACCTAGAATACTTGAAAACCGAGATGCTGAAACGAACCACTGATGGTCGCGTGAATTACCTCGACATGCGCTTCATTTCCTTTAATCCGTTGAAGTTTCGCCTCGTCGTTCGAATCAGTTGCGTTATATGCAGCTGAGTACTGCCATTGGGGAATTTGTATGACATTCCACATCGCAAGCAAAAGTGAACAATAGTTGCTCTTGCTAGAGAAGTAGAATCACGCGTCAGTTCTGATGTCCACCTTCGATCACAAGCTAGTCGAATACCACACATGAAATGGCGCGTCATGTTCTTGCAGCTCATACCGACCGCTGCTGCTGCGTCGCGTCAGGTTCTCTCCATTGCCCACGAGTATACACGTTCGTATACACATTCGTGCCACTAGCAGTTGTACGTCTGAGCTCTTCGGTGTTATCCCTTGTAGCTGATGTCTGTCGTAGCGGTGTGTGTAGTTGTCGCTGTCGTCGTAGCTATTCTCGTGTTTTGAAACTACATTGTTGTCGTAGCTCCATTGTTGTCCATCTCTCGATTGTCTATTAGTCCAATAAGGAAATCAATTGTTCTTTTTTGACAGCATTTGGTCGATTATAAACTATATAAAATATATAAGTTTGTTCAGATATAAATAGAAATACATTCTGGGTATTTTTTTAACGTGTTATAATAGAGATGCACAGCTCGAAAAAATACTGCCTTGGATCGTTACATATATTTTACATTTTTCGTGGCGGCATTCACTGATGAAGCACTCTGGTTTGACGTTTAATACTTATGCGACAATTTGTCTGATTTTATATAATATTTAACTATATATGTGCTACTATATCGATCAAACCATATTCATCCCCTCTCTTTTTTGCACTGTGCTGCGACCATGTATCACAGGTTATTCGAATTGATTATATAGAGATAATCATATCTTCATAATGCGTTATATACAGGAACGTACTTTGCCGAGAGGGGGGCGCAACGTGGTTCTTCCATCCGTTTCTTCGCCTGAGCGGTTCGCACGCACACTCGCTATCATCGTCGTCGGTCCGGAGGCTCGAGCAGCTCCTCCTTACCGTCTCGATCCTCTGGCTGTGTGCATACCACCAGGATGGCGCTCCGTGCTGTGCGCGTGCTCGCGGCACACCGCGCGTCGCTATCTGCAACGACGATGCACCCGCTCGCAATGAGCGGTGCGCGCCGCGCATTCATGTCGACTGGTGCGAACCACTTCTTCTCGGAGCCGTCGTTCCCAGTGCGCAGCAGCAACGGCTTTGACGGCGACGACCCGGCTGTGTGGCTCGAGAAGTACCCGCGCACGGACCCGTCCGACATGTGGAAGGTCGGTTCGTTCCCCGTTCAGGACGCAAGCGCGTCATCGGCCGCAGCATCGTCGGGCCTCACGTGCTCGGAGGACCTCTGGGACACGTCCGGTATGCTCAGCGCGCTGTCGGAGAACCTGCCACTGCGCGACGTTGGTTCGCACGGCGTCGACGAGCTGCTGCGCGAGATGGACATGGCGTACGGCTACTTTGCGGACAGCGTGCTCAAGAAGAGACGAAAGAAGATGAACAAGCACAAGCACCGCAAGCGCAAGAAGGCGCTGCGCATGCGAACGAAGAAGAACTAGACTGTTGGTGCGCGCATTGGTGGCGACGCCACAGCCTGCTGCCGCCGCTGCTACTGCTGTTGTCTGTACGCATGCAATCGTCAGCAGTGGCAGTAGTGGCGGCAGACGTGTCGATGACCCGACCCCTCTGGGCAGCAGGTTGCTGTCGTCACGCGCTGTGAGCAGCGTTGGTAGACAGACAAACAGACGACAGGCAGGAGCGCGGACGCACTGACGCGTGCGTCCGTCGCAGATAGAGAGAAGCGAGCGTGAGAGAAACAGAGAGATCCCATTCGCTGCAGCCTGCGTGTGGTGCGCTTCTTCCTGGTATCATCACCATCTGGAGGATGCTGGGAGTTTGTGACGTAGTGCGATGGCTGTCGAGACGCACACTGCTTTTACAGTGTAGTGCCATGCGTCCTCGTCGTCATTGCATGGCCGATACTCACTGGACGCTCGGTCCTCGCATCGGATTGTGCGTTGTAGTCCAAGCGACAACATTCGTGTGTGTGCGTGGTACATGGGGTTCGACATCGTTCGTTCGACTTTTGGTGCATAAGCATCATCGCCAACAAGTGCGTGCGTGGCTTTGATGGTTTCGACAGGTCTCAGGTCGTGCGTGCCCAACTCAGCCGAGTCTTTTGAACGACTCTTGAGCGGCAGCCGCGATCTTTGTCGTCCAACGTAGCACAAAGGCTGTGAGAGCACAAGAGAGAACTCTCTCGAGAGAGAGCGATCGACTGTGTCGGTGGCTGAAAACGACTGAGAGCGATAGACTTCGAGCAGTATGCTCCAGAAGCTCACTTCACCAAAGGCCAAGGGAGCACGAGGCACCAGTGGCGCCAAAGCGGCATCAGCGACTATTGCCAATGCAGAGCGCAGGTGCAGTACTCACTCCAGTTATATGACGGCGATACCGACTTATATGACTCGTATGTCCGCAGCTCACTGAAACCGTGTGTGCGATCCTCTCCCCCTTCTGCTGCTGCTACTGTTGCTATGTCTACAGTGCACTCACGGCTGCATCAAGCGACGCGAGCGCTGCGAGCAAGCGTGACGATCAAAGTTCGAGTCGCGACAAGAGAGGCAAGGCAGACAGCGCAGAGGGTAGCAGCGATGGGGCCGAGCACGCTGTCAGCTCACGAACGACTCACGGAGGCCGAGCGGCAGCGACAACAACAGATCGAGCGACGCCCAAGCCGATGACGAAGCTGCGCGATGATCTGCGACTCGACATGCGCGCAGTCGCTGAGGCGGTAGCTCGCGATGCTGAGGATACAGCGAACGAGGAGACAGCGGCAGATAACGACGAACCAAGTCTGTCGAAACGCGAGGGCTCGTTGAAACATCCAAAGCCACTCGTTCGCAGTCCACGTATTCGTAAGGATCTCGTAGCGTCGGTCGAGGACGAGACGACTAAAGAGGAGAAAGCAGGTCCGAGCGCTCGCAAGACACTTGTCCGCAGTCCACGAGTCCGCAAGGACATTATGGGCATGACTGAAGACACAAAGGCGAGCAGCGATGCCGACACGAGCGTTCACAAACTCGACACGAGCGACGACACGGACACCCCACCGAGCAAGAAAGCGCCATCGAAGCGTCCGAGCTTTGCAGGCTTGCGCGCGCTCAAGCCCCGCAGTGCTGCCAAACCAACAGCCGCGACACCGAACGAGGACAAGCCCTCGTCTGCATCAGACAAGCGAGATGCAGACGACGACGACAACGACGCAAGTGACGGCGCGATTTCTCGTGATCGTGGCCGCACGACAACCAAGTCGAGCAAGGGCAAGCGAGCAACAGCACAGGGATCGTCCAAAGCAAACAACTCGGACGCTAATCGCAAGACCACGCTGCAAGCCGACAGACTCGACGAGCGCGACGAAGTACATAGCGAGCAGCGCGACTCACGCATCGAGTCCGAGGTGACGCCACAGCAATCGACCAAGAGCGTGCTGTCGCCGCTGCGGCGACGTACTCCGATGCATCAGACAGCACCCGTCGGCACTAGCACCACAAGACTACTCGACATGAAGCCTGGCCATCGGCTCCAGCTGCGTGACTTGCCGCCTGCGAGCCAACCAGAGGTCCACATCGTTGGCGAGATTACGACTGGCGAGGGCTTTGGTAGTGGCAGCAATGGCTATGCGTGCAAGTGGGGCGTCGAGATCGGTGGTGCGTGGCACCACATCGCCGGCGACCAGGTTGGCCAAACGCAGATCGACTACCCGAGCACTGCGTGTGTCGTGTGGAGCCACCCACTCGAGCTCCACTTTGCGACGACGTCGTTCCACGGCTGGCCCAAGCTGCTGCTCCAGGTCTGGCGCTTTGACGCGCACATGGTCGCGAGCGTCGTCGGCTACGGCTTTGTGAACGTGCCGTTCGCAGCTGGCGAGCACTGTGTGACAGCAACACTGTGGCGACCGATGGGCACGGCCACGCAAGAGCTCGCGGCGACGCTGCTCGGCCGCACGCCTGAGCTCGTGACCGACGACGTCGTGTTTCGCGCTGCGTGGGCTAACCGGTGCCGCCTGCAGACCGTCGCCACTGGCACTGTGCAGCTCCAACTCGGCGTCGTGCTACGCAACTTTGACACGTCGAGTCTCGCAATGTAGTAGGAAGGACGCTGGGCGATGTGCAGTCCCAGCGCCACGAGTGTATTGTATAGAGAAGGCAAATCGCAAGCGAGGCGATCAGGGTCCTGGCGACATCTACAGCGTTCGTAGGATAGACGTCGCGAACAGAGCGCGTCGCGGCAGCAGTGACCGGGTGGACGAACCGGTGGACAGCAGACGCCGAGTCGTCACGAACAGTCGGTCGCATCAACCAGCGAGCTCGCACAATCCCTGCGCCACGACGAGCAACGTTAGCGAACGAGCGAGTGGTGGCGAGTAGCGCGTGAGCGATGCGGGTGAGTGACGGTCCAAGAAGACCGCGCCGACCAGCGGACGCATGGACAAACAGCGAAGCAAGCGAACTGACAAATCGGCGGATGGACACCAGCACACGCTTACTTTAACGCATCCAACGACCTTCGCCGGAGCTCGAGCGTCAGTCGCGTGAGCAGCAGCGGGTACCCGCGCAGTCGCGTCAGCGCCTCGTGCGTTGCGAGTGTCGCGACAGTCGGGTCCGGTAGCGCTGCATGATGAACCAACACACGCGCGCATGAGCATCATGCAACACTACGTGTGAGCGCGTTGGATCTGTCGGCGCCATCAGTGCAATGACGCGACAGCACGTACCTCGCGCAAACTCGTTCGGACGCAAGTGCGTCTTCGCGAGCGCCAGAAGCAAACGCGCCGCGTCGGTGTCGCCGAGTCCCTGCACCGCGACGACGTGCTCGAGGACTGCACTTGGCGTGTACAGCGCGACTTGCATGTCCTGTCGTGCCGTGACGACAAACTGGACCACCGTGGCAATGGTGCCCATAGACACACACGTTCGCACACACGCATGAGTCCAGTTGCCGTAGCGTCTGCTGTCGTATATACACAAACGCACATTCGTACCTGAGCAGCGGGGAATCGAGCAATGAGGTCCACGACCGAGTCACGGAACGCCGACGGCACAATGTCGTCACAGCCATCGAGCACAACGAGCGCCGTCTTGTCATCATCATTCGCAGCACTGTCGACCAAGAAGCCATCGACCACGCGTCAGAGCGTCAGGATCGTCTGCATCACGGTGACCACAAGCGACACTCCATACACATCACGCGCATCGCAACAGGATCGAACCTCGGAAGCGCAACGAGCAGCGCGCTGAGGTCGTCGACAAGCGCTGCGAGTGCGAGGTCCCGCACGCGCTCACTCTCAGTGTCGGTCCACGCACTGCCACTGCCTCGCGTGCGCTGCAAGCTGCGTCGATGGCGCCGCTCGACGGCGTAGTAGTGCACGCCGTTGCCGTACCATCGGCGGTCGTGCGCGTGCTTGGCGACAAAGGCTGCGACAGCCGACTTGCCAACGCCAGGTCGGCCCGTGATGGTGCACACTTGGACCTTTGTCGTACGGAGACACGAAATGATCTGACACGACGGATGACAACGAGGTAGCAGTCAGTACGAGCTGTGTTACTGCAGATTGTCCATCCTCAGTCATCCACATAGCTACACGCAGCATCGTATAAACATAAACGTACACATACACACATACACACAGATATACTTGAGGGACTTACATCTGCGATCTCGGACTCGCGACCGACAAACGTCGCAGGTGCAAGCGGAATGAACGACGCGCTCAGTGACGGCGTGAACTGCCATGCCCGGCACTTGGCGCCGTCTGCACTTGACTCTGGTAACAGCAGCAGCGATGTTGTGCTGTCATCGTCATCGCTGTCGCTGCTGCTGGTGTGCGTTGTCCGTGTAGTCAGCAACGCGCAGAGGTCGTTGCGTTCCCCAAGCAACGTGTGCGCGTCGCTTCGCGCTACGAGCTCGGCGAGGTCGTAACACGTGCGGATCGAGTACCCGCGGAGCACGCCTGCAAACAGCGCACTGTAATCCCACATCCATACACACATCCATACAACGAACAGTCAGAGCACGCAGTCAACTCAGCAGCAGCAGTGCATACAAGCGTGTAAAGGCGCTTACCGCAGAAACGCTGCTGCTCGCGTGCGATGTGCATCGAGTGAGCTCACAAACACGACGCTCGAGAGACCACACACGTGAAACATCGACGCTGTAGTTTGGCACCACGGTGTGCATGCACAGCCACACACAGCCACACAACGTCAGCTGCTGCACACAGTCTACTCAGTCGCACACTACAAAGTCGCACGTAGTAGCAGTAACGCACCGACTGTCAGTGTCGGCGCAAACACGACTAGGAGCTTCGACGTCGCGTGTGGGTCTACAGCAGCAGCAGCACAGTGTTCCGCCGTCAGCGTCAGTACACACCTCCAGTCGCCATAGTGTAAGTGCTCAATGTGCACGCACCAGTCTGTACGAACGCGCTCAGTTCCGCGCTGCTGAGCGGCACAGGCAAGCCATTTGTGTCCTCCGTGACGACGTACGACGCGTCGCCACCACCAGCGTACAGCACGATGCTCGCGCTGTCGCGGAGCACTGACTTGAACGACTCTGCTGTCGCCGAGTCATAGTCGATCTGCATACACACACGACAGCGTCAGCATCAGCCATCGAGCGCTCTGCATCTCCCTCCTTCTCACACATGACGTTTATGTAGGAAACTAGCAACAGACAGAACGTACGTCGACGCCGTCGACCGACGAGATGCTTGCGAGGATGCTCGCGAGCTCTTCGCGGTATCCGCGATGGTGCGCGCTCGTTCCGATCGTCGACAGCGGCTCTGCGATCTGCACGTGCTAGGTCACGCAGCAATCAATGCGTGTACAACCACATGCAGTGTCAGTATCAGCAAGAGCATCAACAGTGTCGTAGTGTAGCTGCTGCGACGTACACATACGAGCAGCCGAGTCGGTGCAGGCGCTGATGGCGCTTCCATACACGGCGCTAGGTCGTTCGACTCGGCAGCACTCGGCTTTGACACGGCGAGCGCGACAGATGAGGCGTCGAGTGTCTGGGACGCTGTCTGCTGGTGCTTGGCTGGTAGTGACGCCAGTGCAGACTTAGGTACTGGTGCAGACTCGACTGCTGCTGGTTCCTGTTGCGCTACTTGCTGTAGCTGCTCGTCGCGATCATTATCGCCATCGGACTCGTCGCTGTCGGACGACGACGTCTCGCGCGGCTTGATCGACGGACGCACGAGCAGACGACTGTCGAACAACTGACGGCGCTTGATGCACCGGAGGTTGTACGACAGCGACATGTCATTCTGCATACGTCGTGACTGACAGAACCCACACGCACGCACACATGCACACAAGTCGTGAGTACACTAATCAGAAGCTCGGTTAGTACGTACGTTCACGCTCCATACGCTCACATATACGTACGCCACGGCTGTGAAACGGGAGCAGTGTGACCGTGTCACCAAGCCGGAGCTCGCGCCGCTCGTTGTTCTTCATCGGTCGATTGTTTACTTCAAGACCGTTCATGCTCGTGTTCTGGACAACGACCGACACGGCTTGTCCACACGCCGTCGCCGTGACATACAGCACGCAGTGACGTCGACTGAGTGCAAAGACGTCGACGCCATGGATGCTTTCGCCAAAGACTTCGTTGAACGGGTCGCGACCGAGCTGAATCGGGCTCGACGCGGCTGTGAGCGAAATCACGTACACGCCCAGCTCCTTCATGCGGCTCTTCTCATCGCTCGAGAGCGTGCGTGCGAATTGAGGATTGAGCGAGAGCACGAGCGCGGGGACGTCGCTGGGTGTCGAGACGTCGTCAACCGACAGGTCCAGGAGCTTCTCCTGCGACAGCGAGATGGCGTTGTTGATCTGCGCGAGCTCGTCGTCGATCGAGTCGTCGTCCGAGTCGTCGTCACCCCCAAGACACAAATCGCTCTCGAGCACAAAGTTGCTCGGGATGGCGTTGCTACTATTGCTGCCACTGCCACTGCGCGGGGCGTTCGACGGCGTGAGCCCTGGTGACTCGAGCGGCAGCTTGCGCGAGAAACCCAAATGCTGCGGCCGCCGCGGGACTGCCGCCGCCTGTAACGAGTGCAGACCACACAACACGGTCAGTCAGCAGCAGCGCATCGACCGACACACACGCGCGTGCGTACCGATGGCGCGAATGGTGACGTCGCGTGAAGCTGCGCGTCGGCTGCGGTTGCGCTGCTGCTCTTGGCAGCAAAGTACTTGGAGATCTGCATTACAAGACGCAACGCACACAAAAGCAGGTCAGTCCCAACGCAGGCGCGAGTCAAGAGCTCAGCGCCAACGCGGAGCACATATACACTAGCACGTACATGGGTAACAGGCGGCGTAGACTCGAGCGCAGCGGGTGCAAACGCGCGCATCGCAACCGGTTTGGCCACACGCGTCGCGGTGGCTGCTGCTGCTGGCGTCCGGTTCTCGTTCTGCTCGGTAGTCGCGGCCTGCAGCAGCTGATGAGGCGCTTGTGGTTGCGGTTGCGGCGGGTGCGACTGCAGCTGAAGTGGCTGCTGAGGCGACGACAGATGCGGTAGCAGACCGGGTGGCGCGACGAGTCGCCGCACGACCTCATTTTCGATCGCACCGCTGTCGACGTAGAGCGGCGAGTACGGCATCGCGTGGTCCGAGCCCCAGTGATCGCTGCTGTGACGCTCGGCGACGAGCACATCGTGGAGCGGATTCACGCTCGGCCGCACAACAGGCGTCTTGAGCTCGTGGTCGTCGTCCAAGCCAATACCAATGCCAACGCCCAAACGCCGCCTCTTGGCCGGCGCTTTGCGCGGACTCTTGTTCTGCGCGTCGAGCACGCTGAACGAGCTGTCGCGCATGCGCGCTGGCGGGTCACCGTGTGCCGGTGTGCTCGCACTCGGCGTCACTGGACTCAGCTGCGGCGGCTTGGGGTGCTGGCGCAGATGGTGGAGCTGATGGGCCTCGTGTGGCGGCGAGCCATACACGCGGCGAGGGTACGCAGACGCCTGCTGCACGTGCACGTGCTGCTGTTGCTGTTGCGATGCATGCTGTTTGCGATGTGCGCCACGGTAGGCTGGGATCTTTGTCGACAGCATGAGCGCTGGCGCATCCGTGCTCAGCGATGGCGCGATGTCGTCGACTGGTCGCTTTCTCGCTGCTGGTGACGCGACGAAGCTCATGCCTGTCGTCTAACGTGTCGTAATGACTACGATGGTGTGCCAGTGCGCTTCTGGTGTTCTCGCTGATCTGCAAGGCTGTCCTGAATGATGCCGTGTCTCGCGTAATGCAGATAGCGCTCGTGACGATCGTCGACGTCGCGTTTGTTGTCCTCTTCGTTGTTGTCTCAATGGCTTGCTTTTCTTGTATGCACATTGTGGTTTTTCACGACAATCCTTGATGAACAGAAACAAAGATATGTTTGAGCAGATGTCGTGTGCCATGCAGCAGATGGCGATTCGTGCACGACAACTGCAATGCAACTACGATTCACTTGTCCGACGCACACGCGCAACTAAGCCATAGAGCGAAAGGGTCGACGACAAATGCTGATCGTTTGAACCTATGATCGCGATAGTGTTGGTCTGCGAAAGGTCACTTGAGAAGCTATTGAGAGCATACAAACTGCAAGTGCGCTAGTTGTCAGATTCGCGTGGACCACGCTATGGTATATTGCGCCACACCACTCCCTAAGCCATCGCTTTTTTTCAGAGCGTCACACAACAACAGAGCGCAGACAACGAGATCGGAGGCACGCGCCACAAGAGCAGACGACCGACGTGCCTGCAGCGTCTCGACGACTGCGCGCACGCGTACACTACACGCACATACATACACACAAGAGGGTCACCTGTTCATAGCATATACCTGCAGCGATGGCGAAGCGTAGACTTGCCGAGGAGGCTGCTGACGAGCGGCACGTAATGCGCATCATGCCACTTGGCGCTGGCAACGAGGTTGGGCGGTCGTGCATCGTGCTCAAGTTCAAGGGCAAGACGATCATGCTCGACTGCGGCGTGCATCCCGGGTACTCGGGTCACGGCAGCCTCCCATTCTTTGACGGCGTTGAAGCCGAAGAGATTGACTTGCTGCTCATCACGCACTTCCACATCGACCACGTTGCTGCACTGCCGCACTTTACCGAGAAGACGAACTTCAAAGGCCGCGTATTCATGACGCACCCAACGAAAGCTGTGATGCAGATGATGCTCCGTGACTTTTTGCGCGTCTCAAACATCTCGGTTGACGACCAGATCTACGACGACAAGGACCTGAACAACTGCGTCGCGAAGGTCGAGATCATTGACTTTCATCAAGAGAAGCTTCACAACGGCATCAAGTTCACGCCGTACAACGCCGGCCACGTACTTGGTGCGTGCATGTACTTGATCGAGATTGGTGGCGTCAAAGTGCTCTACACGGGCGACTACTCGCTCGAGAACGACCGGCACTTGATGGCAGCCGAGCTCCCCGCGTGCTCGCCCGACGTGCTCATTGTCGAATCGACGTACGGCGTTCAAGTGCACCAGTCGGTCGTCGAGCGCGAAGGCCGATTCACCGGGCAAGTCGAAGCGGTCGTGCGGCGCGGCGGGCGGTGCCTCATCCCGGTGTTTGCGCTCGGCCGCACGCAGGAGCTGCTGCTGATCTTGGACGAGCACTGGCAAGCGCATCCAGATTTACAAGATGTCCCGATCTACTTTGCATCCAAACTCGCAGCCAAGGCGCTGCGCGTGTACCAGACGTACATCAACATGATGAACGAGCGCATCCGGAAGCAGATTGCGATCTCGAACCCATTCCACTTTGATCACATCTCGCCACTCAACAGCCTCGAAGAGTTTGACGACTCGGGGCCGTCGGTCGTCATGGCGAGTCCCGGCATGCTTCAGAGCGGCGTGTCGCGGCAGCTCTTTGAGCGCTGGTGCTCGGACAAGCGCAATGCGTGCATCATCCCAGGCTACGTCGTCGAAGGGACGCTCGCAAAAAAGATCCTGTCGGAACCGACTGAGATCGTTGCGCTCGACGGCCGCGTGATCCCAATGAACTGCACAGTCGAGTACATCTCGTTCTCGGCGCACGCCGACTTTGTCGGCACGAGCGGCTTTGTCGAGAAGCTCGTGCCGCCGAACATCGTGCTCGTGCACGGCGAGAAGAACGAGATGATGCGGCTCAAGTCGGCGCTCCATAAGAAGTTTAGCGACCCGAAGAGCTACCAACCAAACATCTTTACACCGGCCAACATGCACGAGATCGTGCTCGAGTTCAAAGGCGAGAAGATTGCAAAAGCGATCGGTGGTCTCGCAAGCGCGCAGCCGCAGCACGGGACCGTGATCTCAGGGCTGCTCGTTGAAGTCGACTCGCAGACGCACTTGATGCACAAAGACGACCTCTCGACGTACACAAAACTCGTCGCTGGCGCGATCACGCAGCGGCAGCACGTGCCGTTCCAGCACCACGCGTTCGATGTGCTGCTTGCGTTCATTCGGCAGATGTACGCCGACGTCACGCTTGATGAGCCCGAGCAACGAGTGGTTGTATGCAGCCAAGTCGTCGTCACGCGTGTGTCTTCTGACAAGATCCTTGTTGAGTGGACGTCGGCGCCAACGGCCGACATGATTGCCGACTCGGTCGTTGCGCTTGCGATGCACGCGCAGGCGAGTCCCGCGAGCTTCAAGCTCAGCGGCCACCCGACCGCTGCGTGTCCGCACGACCACTCAAAGACCGAGAAGACGAACAAGGCGAGTGAGGGCGATGGTAGCGCTGAGCACGACGCTACGAGGAACGTCGGGTCTGTCAAGTCGAGTGACAGCGACGTGCCGGTCAAAACCGAGGCCGAAGCGATCGACGACAACACCGTGAAGCTCAAAGACGCGCCTGTGAAGACAGAGCAGCAGCAGACAAACGAGCTCGCAGCGACCGCGTCCGAGCTCGAGAAAGCAGCGCTTGCGCTCGGCGAAGCAGATCAGGACGCTTTGAACCTCCTCATTGTCTACCGTGTGCTCAAGGACCAGTACGGCGACGTTGACCTCGACTTTGACACGAACTTGATCCACGTGCGCACGCCGAGTGGCATTGCGGCGACCGTCGACCACGTTGCGCAACGCGTTGAGTGTCCCGACGACGCGTTCAAGCGCAAGCTGAGCGAGACGGTCGAGCGCATCGAGTCGGCGCTCACGCCGATCGCGTCGTAGGTTCTAGCTACTTGCTGCCCGTCAGGCGGACGTGTGCAGGAACGTGCGTTGGCTTGTGATACACGATAGGTCGCGAGGCTGTTTGATAGTCCGATACTGCTACATTTGTTACAAATGTATGAAACACATAGCGACAAAATCAAACACCTCTTATGTACTCGGGTACCAACAGTGTTGCTATCAGTCTGTATCTGTCTGGTTAGCTGTCTGTGTATGTCGAATCGTTACACGCTTGCGCTGTACTTGCATTCATACAGCGCTTCCTTCCACTCATTTACTGCCTGCCAACAACTGCTTGTCGTTGGTCTGCTGGAGCTTCTGGCGCGCAACAACCACTTCGTCCATGTTGAGCTCGGACCCATCACTTGCAATCACGGGGTCGACAAGCGCTTTGCGGAACCACGTCGCAAAGCGGCCGTACGTGTCGTTCTTCTTGCGGATCTCGAGCCCAATGTCGTTTGCGATCGTAAGTGTCGCATTTGGCGCCTTCCCAGGCTTGACCTGACGCCGCGGCAACGCGATCGCGTTCGGAAAGTCCTGCGTCACGGGGTCGTAGCCAAAGCCACGGAGCGGGAGGTTCGCTGTCCTAAGCACGTACTGGAACTGCTCGTCCGAAAAGTGCCGGAACGACGCGCCGATCTTGCCACTCCGCGGTTTGTACGGTCCCGACTCGCGGTCGCCGCTTGCTGCGATCACAGCGTCGATGCGCTGCTGCCACTCAGTGCCGTCGAGGCTCGGCTTGTCGGTGAGGAAGAGGAACACGCGGCGCAGCGTCTCGGCGCTGCTCGTACCAAGTCACATGTACAAAGTTACGAGTCACTGTCAGTAGCCATTGTCATAGCGGATCCAATAGGCACGAGCAATCGACACACCCCATACAAAAACTCATATAGACACGACGACGCACCGGTGCACGAGCAAGTCTTCGTAGCGCACGACAATGATCGGGATGTCGACCTTTGACGTCCAAAAGCGATGGAACTTCATCCAGACGTCGATCTCGTTACGCACGAGGCCGTCCCAGCGGTCGGCAAAGCGCGCGTACTGCGACTCGTCGAGGCTCTTGTTGTGCGTGTTGGTGAGCGTCATGTTGAAGTACGAGTCGATCGCGTCCCACGGGTTCCGGACAACGAGAATTGCCTTTCGCACGTCAAACGGCTTCCAGCCTACACGTTCGGGAAAGTGCGTCTTGACAAACCAGACCGAGTCGTCCACGACACCTTCGCCTTTCATGCCGTACTGCTGCAGCTCTTGGCTCAGTGCGCGATCGGGGCGCGTGTCGCAGCCCGTGTACACGCCCGTGACTTTCTCGAGCAAGCCGCGCATGAGCGAGTTGCCCGACCGCGGGTAGCTCACGATCGCAATGCGCTCGCCGTCGCGCTCGCCGGGTGCGAGCCAGCGCATCTCCTGCACGGACGTGTGAGGTGCAGTACGCACTGAAGCACCACTCGCAGCAGCAGATGCAGAGGATGGCTCGTCATGTGAAGTCGCGCCGCTTGGGGCGTCGTCAGTGTTGCTCGTCATTCGTACTAGCAGCTTGCGTGCAAGGATCACGAACGGGTTCCAGTGCAGATTGAGCTGCACACTACAGTGTGCCCACAAGGAGCCACGCGATCGCGCAGATGCGGCACGTCAGTGTCATGTATTGGACCGCAGGCGGAACGCATAGCATAGTGCATCACAAGGAGAACGCACATGAGGCGAGGGAAGTAGAGCAGCGCTTGCACGTAGAGCCGCAGCAAGTAGATCCCGCCGTTCACGGCGTCGTTTGCCATCAAGCGCTGGGGTCGCACGGGGGAAGCGGTAGCGAATAGAAAGCACCGCGTTGTCGCTCGTGCAGTTGGCCACTGTCAGTCGTCGTTCTTGCGTCGGTCGTGGCTGCAATGAGAGAAGCGAGCGAGACGCTTTTTGGTCACGTTTCGAGTCGAAGAATCGATGCGCGCCAGTCGAAATGAAAGTCGCATACGAATAGTTGAAAATGAGAACAGAACATATTTCGTTGTTGATGCGCACCAGTCGAAATAAAAGCCGTACAGCACTTAATTTGTGAAGTGATATTTACGCAGCACATAATAGCAGTTTTATGAGCAATATTTGAATGACAAGCCGAGCATGGCCGCTACGCGGGCCGTCATAGATGTTGGGTAGTTCTGGATCCCGTATGATCGTCGACCACTACGCGGCCGCCGTAGATTTGCCGACCGCTAGGAGGGCGGCGTCCATTTGGCACCGCCCGCTTCGGGACGGTTCCCGTCCCTCGCGTTCTATGCCCGTCGACCGTTCAACGGTCAAAAGAACGCTATTGCGGCATTAAAGACCATCTTGTCCAGAAAAGAATTACATTACTTCTATTTACATTATTCACTATATAGCTCTATACCCATAAAATAATAGCTCACTTTTTTTAAAACGCAAAAATGGACCGTTACAGAACGTTTTGCTTATCAACTCATGTATATAGACTAGCTGAGCGCCGACGGCTTCGCGGCCGGATTGTGCATGTTAGGGGGTATTACTGTTGTTTATGTAAAACAGTTGATCTAACGGGAGTCGTTAGGGGTTCGATTTGCACCGCTGCTGATGACCTAACGGGAGTCGTATCGGTGTAATGGTTTGCGTGGATGTTGTTGATGAGTCGTACGGGGATATGTTACGCAAGAATTTTGTTGATCTAACGGGAGTCGTAATGGCGTATAATATACGCGTAGTTGCGTTGATCTATCGGGAGACATAAAGTGTATGATTTGCTCGTAATGGATGACATCTAATGTACCGCAAGGGGACAATCGATATATATATACCTGTCGAAAAGAACCGTGCCGGAATGCACCGCGTTAAAATATTCCTTGTCGAATATTAATATGCCAATATACATTGCACCAAAGTGCTCAATCGTTCCGTGTCACGCCGTACAGATTTGGAATGTATCGTGTCGAAATATATCATGTCATATGCCTCGAAACATATCTGTAACAATGTAATACGACACAGTGAACCTTATCAGTACTGAATTGTACATGTCGAAACGTGTAGCGTCAAAAACATATCATGTCAAACACCTTTGTCAAAATGGGTCATGTCAAATCGTACCACATCACAATGTGAACGTACCGTGTCACAGTGCCGTGTCCAAATGTTTCATGTGTCAAAACTTGCTGTGTTACAAAATAAACTGTGTCAAAATGTATCATACAGATATGTATCGTCAAAAGTGTCATGTCTAATTGCGCTGTATCAATATCAAATGCGACGTGTAGCGTAAATGTGTCATGTCAAATTGCGCTGTATTAAATATTACCATGCCAATTGTGACGTGTGCAAACGTTTCGTGTCGAAATGTATTGGTGTCACTGTCATGTTGAAAAGTGTTGTGAAAAAATACTGTGTCACAGTCCAAGTCGAAATGTGTCAAGTTCAATTAATTGTACGTCGTGTTGAAATGCATTCTGTTATTAAGCGATATGTCAAAATGTATATTGTCAAAAAGCAACATTTCGAAAAAAAGTCAGTGTAGAAACACTGTGTAAAAATGCTTGTCAATTGACAAAGCAGCGGTCACCATACAAAAACCATGTTAATGCGTGGAAACACGATCACCTGTTCGAAAGCAACCACCTACAACACAAAACAACACAAAAAGAAAGCTTTTACTATCATTCGATGCGTCTGTGTCTTGCACATCTGACGCACCTACTTGGATGCTCTGAATCGTTGTGCGTGCAAAGCTACGCGCTCTCGTGGAGCCACTCGTTTGTTTTTCTCGTTTGCACAATGCCTGACTGAGCGAGTACCATGAAATGCCATCAAATTACGTGCAAGTACAACGACTGAACGCGTAAATGCGAAAAGCGTCCCGAAAACTATTCATGATCGGACAGCTCAACAAAAACACAGTATTACCAAACGCAAAAATTGCGTAACATCTATTTGTGAGAGCGCGCTTTTTCCAGGCCTCGGCACGCACGCACGCACGCACGCACGCACGCACGCGAGCCTTGTGAGAGTACGTATATAGATTAAAAACATGTTGCAATAATCAGCAGAATGTTTGTCAGGTAAAAATGCCACGCAATACTATTAAACCATATGACATGACTGACTCACAGTCATTAACCATATATATATAACTACAGGGTTTAGGTACCATTTTGTCATCATTTTTGGCAATATGTAGTGTCACATGAATTACTATGTCATACCAAAATCACATTCAAACGTGAACTCACATTGTACGACAAATATGTCAGTTGTAACATACTCGTATGCTGAACCAAACAAAAACATCAGCAAAATTGTTCATTCAGCTATGCAGAACAGAATTATGAATAACAGCTTGATTTCAATCAATATTTCTGTTTCATTTCACGAAGCACCTTTGAATGTGCTGGGACAAAAAACCAGAATGTTCGACATGATTGACTGCTACTCCGTTATATCTACCACGTTAATATATAACATGACGCACATTGCTATCTTGTATAACGAAATTAAATCAACAATGCAATCATTGGATACTATATTGTCATACATTTGTTATTGCAAATTCGCATTTGTGTAATGCTAAATGTCACTGAATGGATTGCTTACATACAAATATGTCCACAGTTCAGCATTGAAACAGGAGAACAGTCAGGATAAATTGCCGTAAAACAGCAAGATACCATTTAGTAGTACTGAAAATTACATATCATTTTATAGTACACATATTCATTTGACAACACCTGGATCGACTCATTCGTCAACAACGAACGGCACTACGATCTTCGGTGTCGGTGCACGAGTCGACGCGAACAACAACGTGATCGACAAAGGATCCGTGAATGGCTCGCTCGTGCTGGAGCTCAACGGCGGAGCCACACACGCGATCAACAGCCTTCTTTTCGCTATCCTCGCGACGGAAGTGGTGCGTCGCTCATTAGTGCCGTTCGATCGTGTCGCTTGTGCATTGACGCTTCGGCTCGATGCGGCTCTGCTCTTCTGACGATCATGCTCCGTTCTCGTTT
>JAADWX010000251.1:0-30122 GCA_023336405.1 Globisporangium echinulatum | reverse complement strand
CGCAACCACTCTGCGGGAGCATAAAATATCGGCGCTTTGGAACTTCATGAAGCTTCAGTTGACCAAAAGTTTGTTAGCGCGAGCTGCGCCAGACCATTGAGTGTGTGACGACTTGGCGGCATTTTCGAACGTTAGGCTTTAAGTCGGTGAGGGTCAACAATTGTGGTGTTCTGTGCTCATGTCTGATGATATCAAATCGCACACAGAGTGCTGTGCTCGTGTCTGACTGCATCAAGCTGCACCGAGACGTGGTGATCAACGAGGTGAATCAGATGGAACTGAATCCGAGCGACGGCGAACTTTCTAATCAAGTGAAGTGATATGGATAAGCTCATCAAAGCTATTTTTTACGACGTCAATATGCACTTATTTAACGACGTGTACTTTGCTAAGCAGCCATCCTTTGCTCTTCAAACGCGGACAGGTACAGGATCAATGATGAAGTGGCGAAGCGACATAGTGGGGACGCTCGCGAGTACCTTTCACTCGACAACGTCGAACAAGAGACTGAGCTGACGGCCGGTCTGTACGAGAACGAGTTCCTGAACTCGCTCAACTTCTCCTGTATTCCGCGTCACAAAATCTTATCAAGGCGGGGTCACCGATAATTGTGATGCGCAATCTCAACACCAACATGGGGTTGTGCAACGCGACGCGACTTAGAGTGGTGGAGCTACACGACCACTGCTTCAAGACAACGATTATGATTGGGCTACGCAATGGCGACCATGTCTTCGTTCCACAAATCGTATTGATTAGCAGCAACAAAGAGCTTCCGTTCCACCTTCGATGCAATCAGTTCCTAGTCATGCCTGCGTTCGCGATGACAATCAACAAAACACAGGGCAGTCTATGCACCACTTGGTCATCTATCTCGCTCGACCGGTGTTCTCGCACGGTTAGTGCAAGTGGCGGTGTCATCTTTAACAGGTTTCCCCGCCTGCTTGCCATTCGGGACGTGACGCGGCTCGTGCCGCTCGCCACCATTCGCAGCATGTTTAGTCAAGAAAGGACGTAGGCCATTTGGCTATGTACACTAGCACAGCATTGTAGTTTGTAACCGCAGTTGAGAACTTGAGGCTAATCCGATAATCGAGTCGCTTCAAAAGAAAAAGACCATGGAGTCGCCAGTGACCGAGTCGTTTGCGACCGAGATGCAAGAGACCGAGTCACCAACTACCGAGTTGCCAGCAACCGAGTCGCCAGTGACAGTGTGGCCATTTTCAGGGCCAACATGGACAGATTCGCCATGGGACGAATCGTCATGGCCTGAGTTGCCAGTGACCGAGATGACGAATTCACCACCAATGCCCGAATTGCCACCGACAGAGTTGCCATCGATGACCACTGCACCACCCGTGATCACGAGTCCAGAGACCCCAGCGCCGACCACTGTGACACTCGGCCCAGTATCACTGACACCCAACGCGGCAACTGCTGATGTGACGACAGACGTCGAGCGCCCCACTTGCGACTACGACGCCATCAGCGACACCGACGATGGCACCAACAATGTCGCCTACGCTGCCACCCACGATCACGGGTCCGCCAGACACGAAACAGCACCCGCAGCATCCACAGCATCCGCAACAACCCAAGAAGAAGGACGTCGGCGCGCAGGGACATCGGCAACTCGACTTGCAGCAGCAACAGCAGCATCTCCGTGGCTGAGCGCGCACATGGTCATGTGGGCGTCGTTCTCCATCGTGCCCGTCCGAGTGTGCGGGGTACGAGTGTAGTCTAGTCGTGCATTTGCTTTATAGCCGAGTAACATAGTGGTACATCTTTTCTTCGCGGCATCGATCATTACACTGTGTGCTTGAAGACACCAGGCGCTTGTGCGTATTAGTCTGTCGCCACTTCGACGCACTGTGAACTACGTAGTAATGTGTGTGTGTGTGCATTTTGCTACTCTTCTCGAACTGCGAATATCGAGCTGGAAGCTGCGACTCAAGAGGTGTAATTGTGGTAGTAGCAGCAGAGTAATCTGGTGATGATGGTAAGCGGCTGTAGGGCGATCCGATACTGAGGTTGCATGGACTCATTGGTCTCATGTCGAGATAAGCTGTCAAGACAAAGAGAGATTTGCAGCCATCTCGAGCGCGCATGTGGTGGTGCGATGGGAGCGTCGCGCGTCGCGATCGCGAAGCTGGTCATGGAGGTCGTTGTTATTGTCGTGGGTGGCATCAAGATGAGGAAATTGTGTGATGTCACAAAGGTTATGTACCTGAAGTCACATGTTCGCATACATTGTGCAAGTGGATATGTAGCGTCCAGTATATATTTGTAGTGGACCACATCGAATACAGAACGCTGGTATTTGATCCCTCTTGAAGCATCCAACTGCCATTTACGAAGAACAGTCGCAAACGCAAGATAGAGCCAAGATCCAGTGCTGCTGCTACTGCGTGCGCGTGCGTGTGTGCGCTCCAAACTGCAACAAAGCGAACGCGTCTCCATGGCGCGCGAAGTAATCGAGAACCAGCGCTGGTCCCCCATCCGCGTACGTGAAGCACTCGCGCACATACACGGCCATTACTCTGCTGTGCAACAGCGTGCATGTTGTGCCGATAGCTCTTCTCTCTGTGCTCACTCGATGTATGCGTGTGTACATGTGTGTGCGTTCGTGTATGTGTATGCGCTCGGTTACAGGGATGGTCGGCGCGCCTGAACGCAGACGACCCGCCAGCGTGGTGCGACCTGCGCAACGACCCGTGCGCGAGCGTCGACGAGCAGAAAGAGCTTGAGTGGCGCGTGTACAAGTCGGACGACTACGACGCCGACGGCTGGCTCTACGGCGCTGCGTTCCAGGACGAACTCGGTCCAAAGACGCGATCGTCGGTCGTCCGCACGCGCGTGTGGCTCGGATCCGAACACGGCACTGAGGCGAAAGCCCTCGCTGCTGCTGCTGCTGCGGCTGCTCAGATCGACATGCAAGTACCAGACGGCAACGCAAGCGCAGCGCCAGCTGGCGAGGAGTGGAAAGAGCTCTTCCCAACAACAACAACAACAGAGGCCGCCAGCAGCAGCTCAGAAGCGCGTCTTCCAGCGCTTGCATCACCGCCTGCGACCACTACCGACGCAACAGCTGGCTCGTCAAGCTCGGATGCAGCTGTCGCGTTGCCAAAGCTCGAGCCAGCGAGTGCACCAAAACCAACGCCGTCGCCACTATCGTCATCGTCGGGTGGGTTCTTTAGCAAGATGTCGGCTGCAGCACGCTCATTGCCGTCGTCGGTGCTGAACATCGCAGGCGAGTCGTCCAAGCACGCGGTGCTCGGCACGGTCCAGTCGATCAAGGAAGTGTCGCTGTACGCACTCGATCACGCGCACGCTGCAACGTCCGCTGCAATCTCGGCCGAGCCGCAGCTGCCAGCGCACCGCATTCCACCGCGCCGTAGCTCGCGCCCAACCAGCGCTGGTACTGCTTCGACTGCTGTTGGCAGTACAAGCAATATGAGTGCGTCGGCTGACAGCAGTGGGCCGTTTGAAGTGCACTCGATGCTCTCGAAGCGGTTCCCCGACCTCGCACCGATCGACCGCATGCTCGTGATGTGCTGCCGCGACGACGTCGACGCACACGTCGCGCCACCTGAGCCGACGATCTCGAAGCAGTGCAAAGCGTGCCACCACGAGTTTGGACTGACAAAGTTCCGGTACCAGTGCGGCTACTGCAACGAGTCGTTCTGCCGTGAAGACCTGCCGTTTGCCGAGACGCTGCGCGCGTTTGGACATACATCCCCAACGAAGCTGTGTGCGAATTGCCACTACGTTGTGCTCGAGAAGATGGACCAGCAGCTCATCCAGTGGCGCAACGCGCGCGTCCTCGACTTTCTCCACGACGAGCTCGTGCTGTACTTCAACACAGCGACCGACACGACGGTCGACAAGTTGTTGCGCGCGGCAGAAGGCACGCTCGTTGCTGCCAAGTCGGCGCCGATGGGCGCAACTGCGAAGATGGCGGTTGTAAGTGCTGACTTTGTGCGCAAGTACGGCCGCGCCGGTCTGCTCGGCTTCATCCTTCGGAACGAGTTTATGCAGTCGTTTGCGACGCTCAAGGGCCTGATCGGCGACCTCGACGGCCTCGGGTTCCACGACGCAGCAGTCGGGACGTACTACTTTATGGCAATGAACCGCGGCGAGCGCGGTGCGAACCCCGAAGCCGAGCGCATCGACCACGCTGACTGTACGCCGATCACTGACGACTTGCTCGCCGACATCATCAAGTTTGCACCGCTCGCGCTCCACGCGATCTACGAAATGGACGTGCTCGACATCCAGCGCATGAGTCGGCTCCAGGGCTTTGCGCTCATCTACGCGCACATCCAGAGCCAAGACGTGCGCCACCCGTCGTTTGCACTACTCGGGAACAAGGACCGCAAGTCGGCATTGCTGCTCATTCGCGGCTCGAAATCCGTGCAGGACTTACTCACCGACATCCAAGCGCATCCCGAAGAGATTGGACAGCCGACAGGTAGTGCACCGCGTGAAGATGTAGGGAGTGGTGGCTTTGTCGACGCGTTTGCGCACAACGGCATGCTCAAAGCTGCAATGTGGATCAAAGACCGCATCGTTGGCTCGCTCCGGTTGCTGCACACTGAAGGGTACGCGATCACGCTCGCTGGCCACTCGCTCGGTGCTGGCTGCGCGTCGCTACTCGCTGTGATGCTCCAGAAGGAGTTTGCCGACCTTCGGTGCTTTGCGTACGCTGTGCCAGCGTGCGTGAACCTCCACGTGGCCGAGTCGTGTGTCGACTTTGTGCACTCGATCGTCCTGCGCGATGACTTTGTGCCGCGTGCCAAGGCCGCGAACATCCTCAAGCTCGTAACGGAGCTCAAGGGCTTCAAGGGCTGCTGGCGCGAGACGGCGTCGGACGACCTCGAAGCGTTCAAGGACCGCGCAAAGACGCTCTGGCGTCCGCGTCGACGCGAGTGGGCGAAAGAGGAGGCCGACCAGCGCAAAGGCAAGCTCCCACCGCAGTTTACGGCACCAGCAGTTGTAGTCGAAGCGGAAGTAAAGGCCGAGGCCGTTGCTGATGCAACTGCAGCAGGCAACGCGACTGCGGACACTTCGACATCGACGACGTCAACGAGTGATGCTGCGATGCAACAACAGCAGGTTGCGTCGTGGACGCTCACGCGCACGAATCTGATTGAGCAGATGGATCGCACGGCCGATGCGGAAGCTGCGCTCGTCACGAACCAGGCGCGCGCAGAAGAAGCGGAAGTGTTTACAGAACTCGTCGAGACGCTCGTGCACGACCCAAAGGAGCTGTTTATCCCCGGCCGCGTCACGCACGTGTACTTTTACAAAGGCATCTACGAAGCCGTGCATGTCGACCGGCGATGCGCGTCGCTGTCGCATGTGCCGGTGTTCCAGAACATGCTGAGCGACCACTTGGGGCGCAGCTACCTGAGCGCATTGCGCGTTGTGCGCGACGCGCGGCGCATGAAACCGGAATTGCCCGAGTGGGTGCCGTTTAGCACGAAGACGCGGTGCATGTGCTGCGACTCGCCGTTCACGTGGAACTCGACGTCCGCGAGCGAAGCGCAGCAAAAGTACGACCAGCACAACTGCCGCAAGTGCGGCTGGCTCGTGTGCGAAGGGTGCTCGGACAAGATGAAGTCGATCCCGGAGTTTGGCATCCACTTGCCCGTTCGCGTGTGCGACCGGTGCTTCTACGAGCTCTGAGGGGCTGTGGCACTGTTGAGTGTACGCCAACGGTGCGTGCACTCACTATGGAGCAAAGTCGTATCTCGTACCCAGCCGAGTAGAGCGAGCTTGCTCCGAATGAGCAAGACCATTGAATATCATTTGATAGTAAAGCGTCGACTGCATCGAGTTGTGCGTCGGAGCAGCAATGCTACTTGTTGTATGACCGGAAGAGACAAACAGCGTCGATAGAGCATCTGATGCATTGCCACATAGACAAACTGTGCCTGTGCAAAACCTACTGCTGTAGTAAATCGTAAGTAGACAGAAGTACGTTAAGAAGGCGCAGTTAGGCTCAACTAGCAAACGCCGCCAAGGAAGCAGCATCTGGGCGATAAGAAGCAGTCCTCGACTTGTGGTAGTGTGACAGTCGCCAAGTTGACGATCACTTGCCTCGCTGAATATACTGCTAACTCGCTTATCTCGCTGTGTCACGCTGTTGCTGACGACAGATGATCAAAGAGCTAGCACCACGCCACTCGCGGCTTCAGATACTCATGGACCACGAGTATCTAAAGTCGCGAGTGAGGTATGCGCTCCCGTGCACGTACTCGATCGCATAATTGACGTCCTTCGCGTAAGCCGAATCCGAGCGTATTTCTCAGTTATGATTTCCGTTGTCGATAGCAATAATGTGCAGTTGACTAGCAACTTGTGATTTGATACAAACCGAGATTTACAAATTTAGCAACTACCTATCTAACTTGATCATGCCAATGTACCCGATGGAGAGTGAACAACGTTCGTTGTCCGACCGCACACTTTCCAGTGGCATGCCGTCGCAACACGACAGTCATGTTCTTCTTGAGCTTCCGCAGCGAGTACGCAACCTCTAGTGCGCTAGGCCGGTCGGCTAGTAGCAGCAACAGACACTGCTGTGCGAGGTTCAGAATCTGCGACGGACAACTCGGCAAGAAGCTCGGACGCAGCTCGCCGGGTGACACGAGTTGCAGCATCGCCACGTCCACGAGCGGGTTGCCGTTCGCACCACGGACGTCTCCGTACGGCAGCTGGTGCGTGTCGAGCTCGGACTGCACAACGCCGAACGAGTAAATGTCGGCCGCTGGTCCGTACGTGCCATCGCTACGATGACCTCTGGCGCGAGCCACTCGCCGGTGCCGACACCGGACGTCATCGTGTTGTCCTCTGAACGGTATCGCGAGACGCCAAAGTCCGCCAACTTGGCGCGCAGCACACTGTTGCCACTGCCGTTGGTGTCGCTATCGCCGCTGCCATCCATGCTACTGCTACCGAGCAGGACGTTGCGCGACTTGAGGTCGCGGTGCACGAGCGGTGGCAGGAACGAATGCACATACATGAGCGCCTCGGCAACGTCGATTGCGACCTGCAACTTCTGCGCTGTCCACTCGCGCGATGGAACGTGCGAATCGTGGAGGTAATCGCGCAGGTCGCCGCCGTCCATGAACTCGAACAGCACTTGGAGATCCGCTTCCTGCTTCCACGCGGCGCCGCGGGTGCGTAAGCGTCGAGACGAGCTTGATACCGTCGATAAAGTCCTGGGTGCGACTGAGTGTGACTTCGCGCAGACGCTTGGAAGCGGTGCGTCGCGTATTGCGGTACGCCACGATAGCTGCTGATGGGATCTCCTTAAAGTTGTTGGACGCCAGATCCCTGACAATACACACATTCTTTATGAGCATCGACCAGCGCATACTCGCACCGTCAGCCCATCTGCCACGTACAGATACTTAAGGTTTGGAGACACGGCTGTGAAAGTCGTGATAGTGTTGCCGTATAGCATTCTGTGAGCAGCCAAACAAGCGAACCAGGCGTCAACGGCAGTCACCACTCCAACGGCATGGCATCTTCGCAGCAAGCGGTTCGATGCCGTTGCGTGCGGCGAACAATTGTGACAGTCACGTACAGACTATCGAGTTGCTCGAGCTCGTCGCTCCAATTTCTGTGATCGAGTTAGTTCGTAGATCTCTATGGCATGTAGCAATCAGTAAAGCGAAAGGCGAGGAGAGAGTTGTCAGAGCACAAGTTGGTTTGAGTACTTGACGAACGAGCGTCTGCACGATACGTACAGCACAGTGAGCGACTTGAATCTTGCAATGTTCGCTGGAGCTGCCTTGATCGCAGCGTTAGTGATCGATAGGTCCTGTAGTTGCGTCGGGAGGGTCGCCACCAGTTTGTCCACTGTATTCGTGAGAGAGGTTTTCGAGATGCTCAATCTTGTCAGTTGGTCGTTGCTCACAAGAAAGCCGTCGGTGATGTCGACACTTAGCGAATTGCTGGTTCGATGACGCTATGAGCTTGCGAGCAAGCGAGTGCATTGAGTAGAGATTAAGTGCGACTCGTGCATCGTCATCACGGATGTTCGAGATACGACACGCGAGGACGAGCCAACGTACACGGTCGTGATCTTGCTCGACAACGCCAGCTTGGCGATTGCGGCGGGTTTCCCGATGCTAATGCTACTCGACAGTGCTGGCACAAGTTTGAACGACGTCGAACTGTCTGGCGAGATGCACAGGAGAGCACACGCCGATAACGACTTGCGCTGACAAAGTTGGTCCGTTGTGCAGGACAAGCCGCAGTCCGACGTGATCGTGCTGTCTGGTACCGAGCACGTCTGCTGCGCATCGTCTGGCGTCCCGAGACTTGCTGCGAGTGTCGCGATGACAGCAAAAGCAGCTGCGTCTACGACAGCGATGCGTTGCATGACTGGAGAGTCGCGATTGCAGCTGCTACTGGTGGTGGTACTACTACTGCTGCTACTACTGTGTCGTAGTGGTGAACGAAGGTGAGCGCGAAGACAGACCTGATGCTCGAGACAAAGAAAGATGGAGAGTGAGCGATTCCGTGGTGGCGCCAGCTTGACAAAGGCGACTATGAAACGTTACATGCAGCGATAACTTAGCACAACATGGGAGTAGAATCCAGTGAATGCAGTTTCAGTTGATAACAGGCTTGGTGTCATGTGTTTCTCGTACAGTGAATCGCAAGCGAGTCGTCGATCACATTGTGACTCAAACGTGTCGAGTACGACGCCGTGGCGGCAGGTCGTCTGATGGTACTCATGTATTCTCGCAACACTGTACTTGACGTCGTTGAAGTACAGATAATAACGAAGCCGAATACCCACACAGCCCAACGCCCATCAAGTGCAACAACGATTTGGCTGAATCGATTTTTGTATGGCAATTTATGAAGTGAATTTTGACAATTTATTTGCAATAATATACAAATGTGTTTCCAGTCGTTTTAATATAACATATTAATTTATGTCATTTTGTATATCCCGTTGCTATGTCACGTACACTATATGTCGAAATATACGTTCCATACACACGTTCCTCACAGTGTTAGCACATACTGTCATATATATTATGTATTTGTGGCTCAACACTATTTTTACATTTTTCTCATTTAGAGATACGAGGTTCCTGCTATACTGATCGCGAAAAATAAGCACACATATCGCCCATCACGCACTACAACTGCACAAAACCTAAAAAAGTCCGCGAATGTCGCGTTTCGTTGCAGTGTTTTTAAGGACACGATCCACTTCGACGAGGTGTCAGAGAATGCCACGGAGACTCGTGTCGTTGACCGGGATGTCTTGGTCTTTACGGAGAGTGAGCGTTTGGTCAAGCGATTAGACTAAGACTTTAGTCAAGCAGCGCAAAGCTCGAGCTAGGCTGCCGCATTGTCAGCGCAACTAAGGAGATACGAGCGGCAAGGCCGCCCTATCCGTGCCTCAATTGTGGAAGCATGACGTATCTCATGCGCGTTTGTCCTGACAGCACTCCTGGCGAAGAATCCAAGCCTATTGTCGAACATCGTCGGGTTAGTATTTCAGCGAGGGTACGAGCATTTGTCGATTCTAGGGCAACGCTCGTGGACGACATTGTGATGGTCGATGTCGTGTTCGACAGCGATGCCGATGTCTCATCAGGCAGTCGCTGTCACGTAAGTGCGTTCGAGAATGCGCTGGCTATTCGTGGTGCACTCGGCTGAGAGAGCTACTTTAGCTCACGACATATGTCAGTGCAGATCCGACATTATTGGACTAGTTATGCTGCGACACTTCAGCTGTGCCGTCGAGGAGATGCTTAATTACCTGATCAACACATTTCTGGTGTTATATCGTACGAGAAAGGCGGAATGGGACCTGGACGACTGCACACAGAGTGAGCAGTTCGTTATGAAGCATCTGACCGTGCCGACCGAGTGTGGCCAATTATCGGACAAGTGCCATCATCCCAGCAAATTTCGCTATAACTAACATTCGGCAAGAATTTGCTCAGTGAGGTGCGCGAGAGCCAGCGCCGACAGTTAAAACACTCGCTGGACTAGTTTGTTAATTCCGCACGCGCAGAAAATTCGGTGTGCACGATCCCAACAGCTAATAACTCTCGTGATCGAAGAGGTCGAGTCGTTAGTGTGGCTTTTGGTGCCGATCCGCCTTTTGCAGCGTCGCTGTTGCGCGTATGCGTGGCTGATGGTGTGGTGTTGTCTGCTCGTATTTTCACAGGTTTTCCCTGTACGGTGAGCTTTCCTGGGCGAGCTCATCGCGACGCCCTGCGGGCTTGTTATCAAGAACATTCGTCGTCAATGGTGCTCATCGTCTAGGATTACTACAATGAAGTATCCTGCTCAATATCGCATGATGGTCGCACTGAACTAATGCCGAGGCCAAAGCCGGTGCTCCAGGCCGTTCTGGCCAGAAGAATTGTATATTTCCTATGATTGGTTCCTTGAGTACTTCTGTCACTGTACTTGACAATCGTGAGGTTTATACAACCACGACGTACAATGGGCTCTTCACACCAAGTCGTGTTCCTGTAGGTGCTATCGCCGCAGTCGCTATTTGTCAGTCAGTTTATTATAAAGGTATTTCAAGTTGTAGAAGAAGGTATTACAAATTGTTGAACCAACTCACGTCGGATCGCTGACGTGACTCGATTACTTGCACTGCTACGCCAAACGTGTCCAAGTAGCAAGAGGTGATTGAGTGAGTTTTTGCAGCGTGCTAGCGCTATAGGTCGGAGCTGTATTTCAAAAATTGCGAGTACATTGCACTCGCAGCAAGTTGGTGTAGCTACATCGTTCATAACAATGATGAAAGCTGCTCATGGCATGGCGGGTGGCCACAAATCGATCCCTGTCCGGCGGGTGTAGCTCAAATAAAAATTCGTCGACGACTAAGCGGACCGCGATCAAGCAGCTCAAGCGTGCTTTGTTCCATCTCGATCCCCTTGCATATCGATTGGACAACGCTCTATTATTGCGGCGCACATATCAGCAGCTGTAACGATGTACACAAGATGTGGTTATGTGAAATAACCCAGCTTTGCGGAATTACAATTCACGCACTTCTTTTAAAACTGGCCATCATTGGCAGTGACTCTAATTGGTAGATATCCTAGAATATTAGCCAATCAGTGAACTTGGACTCTCAGAACCAATCACATCTCAGTTGCCTTAGGTTTAGTATTGTATACTTAGACCTAAAGCTCACACCAAAGGGTGGAGCCGCACTTCCGACTCAATGATCAGTTACACTTTTGAGCACTCAAACCCAGTGTCTTGTTTGCTTTCCGCCTTATCGACTGGAATCCTTGCTAAAGCTGTTCACACACGCTTCCTCGCAAAGGTGCTGCGTAACTCGGACACGTCCGGTTACAACAGTACAAACCGCGATCGTTTAATATCACGTCATCATGCTGGCAGATTGTGGATAAAATGCGTTCGCAGCTGTCGAGACTGGCCAACGCTTCAAGTATCTGCTTCGATCAGCCGGTTTTCACACAACCACATGTACATCTTTGATCCGTTAGTAACACACCCATCGATACATATGCTTTAAGTAGACGAGCTTCGTTGATGCATCACAGGCGACACAAACGTTTGCGGCGGCCTTCAGTCACTTTGAGGATCGGCCACTCCCAACTGCACTGGTACACTTAAACGGTCACGATTGCATATGATTGTTTGACAAAGTGACGTTGGCAGTCGAGACGCGCAAGAGGCGACCGCAAGCTTAAACAGGCTTCCTGATCTGTATACAGATGCATTGGATGTTTGATTCATGACGATAAGATTCTGGTCCTCGGGTAGCCATCGCAGGCTGGTGGTGTGTGTTACAATTTGCACTTGATCATATTTACCCTTTCTAGAACGCGGCATTGCAATAGTTATATCTCTTGGCGGTGTGTTCTGTGTAAATGAAAATCAAGTAAATACATCACACGACCTCAGCGCGCGACAACATCAACATCTCGCTAAGACAGCAACAGCGCTCTACAACTTGCATCGATTGGTGACCGATATCAGCAACATAAAGTGCGAACGCAAACGTCGGCACCACACTGACAGTGCAGTCGTGGCGCAGTTTGATATTGAGTCGCTCGTCTGTCACACCAGCTGACAGGCGACGCTTCTGTCCATTTGCTCGGACCTTGCACTGCTCATGGGTGAGCTAATGACTGTCGGCCGATAGACAGCGCGATGTATCAACTATCATTGTCGACCACACAGAGAAATGTGAAAAGAGTAGTAATCCCCCTGACGAAAGAGGCGTTGTCACCACGCAGCTGTACCTTGTATCATTTTACACAATGTGGTACTTTCACATCGGGTGGCTGACTGGTCTAACTTGCCACCGGTGCTACCGCAAGGCGAGATCATAAACAAATTCTGTTTTGCCTCGTCGGCATGTACTACAGTTTGGCGGCGCGTTTGGACGGCCGTTGGTGCCTGGATCATGCCTAGACAAATCGCAATTCCCATCGTTGCAACGAATAAAATGTATGACGTATTACGAAATGAATTTTTCGACAATCACAGCGAGCGAGCAGTCAGGTGAGAGTAGATGAGATATGATAAAGATGTACGTGAATAGATCAAGTCAGCAAACTCCACAACCATCTCTGCATGCTACGATGTTACTTTCATGTATAGCCATTCTAGGACGCGAAATGACGCGAGAACGTTGCGCGAACTCGAGCTAGGATAGCTAAAGTAAATTGATTTTTGTCTGGATGTGTTTTTTTACTATTGCATACAACAATCAGTTGGGCCGGACACTACGTACACAACATTTTATCGTACGATCGGTGTCGAGAGTTGCTATGGATCGACGCTAGACTGTGCTGCTCATTTTTGTGTCTGCACGTATGCGCGCTAGCAGCAATGAGTAGTATGCGAGCCCGTCAATCAAACTCGTCAATCCTATCGACGAGTTGGATTAATAGTTTGGGTTATTTCGTGATATGTTCATGTTGAAGCAAAAATCGTAATTTTATGAGTGCAATCCGTATTATTTACTGCTACATAATCTTGCGAGTTTGTCACGCACTCGAATGTCAAGCCAAGTCGAAAGAAAGCTTTTGCAAGCAACATGGGCAAGCCGAGTGCTGCACTGATCGTCGTGTACGCACTGCTCGTGCTCTTCCTCGTGATCTCGGTCGGGTACGGCTACGTCGCGTGGCGCAATTACCGGCGTGCAATGAGTGACGCGCTGCAGCGACGGCGCGAACGAGACCTTGAGCGCGGCGGTCGCGATCGCAGTCGCGTGACGCAGGACAACTACTGGCAACGCGACCCGCCACCAGTGCCTGCTCCGCGAGACGAGATGCCGATTGATGAACAGTACACTGCATTTTTCACAGCCGCAATGGGTGGCGAGCGATCGTCATCATCAGCAGCAGTTGCGACATCGACGCGAACATCGACACGAGCCTACGCGTCTCCACGCTACATCGCGACGCCTGTATACTCACCAAGCACCAAACCAGCTACATCAAACGCTAAGTCAGCACACCGATGACACAACAGCGTGTTCGCAACATCCAAGTGCAGCGTGCAGTGCTCACCGTGCAGTGCATAGCTGTAGTACGCACCATACATCGAGCAGAGAGCAGCATCGTAATGCAGTTCAGTTTAAACGATAGTGAGAGAGCACGCTCACCACAAAGTGAATGTGTCGATTGGGTGCATCGAACCTGCCACGCAGCATACTGGTGCACGGCAGCGACAGCTTGGCAAGCTGTCGTAGCGATGCGTGCCGAGATCTGCACCGCGCATATCACCACATTGTTGATCGTCATGCGAAATCGACTTGCTAACTAATCGAACTATTCATTCTTAGCCCGAATTATACTCACTGATGTACACATCATTATCGGAGCTGCGAGTTCCCGCAATGTGTGTGGTAGAGTTGACACACCACATTTCGTATCACCCGTCGCGTGCCTGCTCGCAGTTGCACACGCGGCAGCAGCAATCCGCAGTTGCGACTGACCGCGAAGAAGCAGCAACAACACGTCGAGGGCACCGACGGAGCGTCAGAAAAGCAGTCGCCACGATGGACAAGTTTGCGCTTGACCGGCTCAAGAATGTCATGGACGAGGCGTACGTTATATATATGTGTGTATGGCGTGCTGGAGTGAGCGAACTGTGTAGATCTTTTCCCCATATCTAGCTGTCGTCGCCACTCGTCCTTCTTCCTCTGGGCGGAGATGTCGTGGGCAGCTTGTGCATGATCGATATGGTGTTGTACAAGTAGCAACATGGATATTGATTGGGGGAGCGACCACCGAACCGAGTAGTCGAGTCCGACAGCGATCTTCTCGCTATCAGTGGCGCAGACACACACGGAGCGATTGGACTGATCGTCACTGTTGTGCTTGCTGTATCATGCATGTACTGCAGCAAGAGCGCTGTGAAGGCCAAAATGGGTACGGACGTCGAGCGCAAGATGGAGGACGCGCTCTCGAACAAGAACTGGGGCGCGTCCAGCACGCTCCTGAACGAGATCGCACAGCTCACTTACGACTAGTACGTCGCGCTGTCTGTTCGGATGTCTCTTTATGCAGCGTGTACTGACTACTGCTGCGCCTACTGCTGTGCCGATGGCTCTTGGTCGCCATCCAGCGAGTCGTACAGCGTCGTGATGAAGAAGATCTGGGAAGCGACTGACTCGCACGCGCGCCAGTGGCGCACAGTGTTCAAGGTCCGTTGGCCTCACTTGCTCTTGTCTATCTGTGCGTGTGGAATGTAGCATCCTGACTCGTCTGTAACCAATTGATCGCACTGCAGGCGCTGAGTCTGCTCGAGCACCTCGTGAAGAACGGCACGGAGCGCGTCGTCGAGAACGCACGGGACCACATGTTCAAGCTCCGGCAGCTCTCGGACTTTTCGTACCACGACGGGTCGGCCGACAAGGGCGCGGGCGGTGCGTCTGTCTGACTGTCTATTTGTCTGTATGGGCCGATATACTGGGCGCTGGTCGACTGACTCACTGACGTGTCATTGCAACTCCTGCAGTACGTGAGAAGGCCAAGCAGATCGTTGACCTGCTGAACGACAACGACCTCATTCGGGAAGAGCGCGAGAAGTCGCGGCGTCTGCGCGACAAGTTCATTGGCATTGGCGGCGGCGCCGGCGCTATGGGCAGCATGGGCGCGAGCGGCTACAGTGGTGGTGGCGGCTACAGTGGCGGCGCTGGTTACAGTGGAGGCGGCGGTGGCGGCTACAGTGGCAGCCGCGCTGAGGACCGCGAAGCGACCGGCAAGAGCTACTCGAGTCGGTACGCAGACGAGCACGACGACGACCACCGCAGCGGAGGCGGCAGCCGCAGCGCGCGTCGCGACAAGGGACGAGGTGCGTCACGTCACAAAGCGACTTTGCATCGATGCAGTGATCGCCCTACTAAAGCGACCGACTCACATATGACTGCGTGTGTGTGTCATGGCTGGTATCTGTACTTCAGATGACCAGAGCGACGAGTCTGGCTCAGAGGCTGAGGTGCGTGAAGTAGCTGTTGGTAGCTAGTCACTTGCGGTGCTGTGATGCGCGCGCGTGACTCGCGTCTATCGACTGACACGTGTGCTCGCTCTTTGACTTATGACAGACGCGCGCGACGCGGCGAACGGCGTCATCGTCAAAACGCCGGAACTCGAAGAAGAAAGATGTGCGTGTTGTGTTTGTGATCCGGAAGAGACTGTGCACTCGCTTCTGAGCTGACCTCTCACTTACGGCCATGCGCCTTACGACTGCAGGACGAGGTCGCACCGACCAAGGGACCGTCTGCTGCGCCGTCGCTCCTCGACGACGACTTTTTTGGCTCGACAGCGAGCGCGCCAGGTGCGTCCGTCGTCACGAGTACGGTGGATGGTGTTGGTAGCAAACGACCTTTGTGCGACACTGATGGCAATGTCGTTGTCTCCACTTGTGTGCGTGTGGCTGATCGTGTACACCAGCGCAACCAGATGCAAGCGCGTTCGACCCGTTTGCACCAGCGCCGCCAGCGCCACAGCAACAGCAATTCAATGCGTTTGGCGCTGCTCCACCGGCCGCACCGCAGCAGCAGCAGGCGTTCAACGCATTTGGTGGTGCTTCACCTGCTGCTGCTGCGCCGACGTCGTTCGATCCGTTTGGCGCTGTCGGTCAACAGCAGCCGGCTGCAGGTCCGTTTGGCAATGCGTTCCCACAGCCAGGCGGTCAGCAACAGCAGCAGCCGATGATGATGGGCGGTGGCAACGCGGGCTTTGGCGGCGCGCCGTCGCCGTTTCAGCAGGCGGCACCCGGTCAGTTTGGCAACGCGGGCTTGGGCAGTTCGGGTTTTGGCATGTCACAGCAGCAGCAGCAGCCGCCGAACGCAAACGCGATGCAGATGGCAACGCGCACGGGCTCGAACGTCGGCATGGGCGGCCACGCAGCAGGACGCACCGCGTCGAGTTCGCACGTAGCCGCAGCGCAGGAGCCAAAGCGCAACGACGCGTGGGGCGCGGGGTCGTCGCTCTTTGACCTCAACAACCTCGGACCGTCGAGCGCAAACAGCAGCAGCGGCGGCATGGGGCGACCTGGTCAGCCTGGTCAGTCAGGTGGTGGTGTTGGCAGCAACCACGCGCAGTCGGGGCAGAACAGCTTTAGCGGCCTCGACACGCTCGCCGGCATGCCGAACAAGATGAACTCGTTTGGCGGTGGCGCGATGAACCCCATGGGCGGCAACATGGGCAACATGGGCAACATGGGCAGCAACATGGGCAACATGGGCAGCAACATGGGCAACATGGGCATGCCACCGCAGGCGGGCATGGGCTTTGGCCAAAGTGGCATGAATCCAATGGGCATGCAGCCGATGGGCATGCAGCCGCGACCAGGGATGGGCATGCAACAACAGCCAATGGTCGGTATGATGCACCCGAACGCGGGCTTTGGCGGCATGCCCGGTGGCTTCCCACAGCAGCAGCAGCAGCAACCGCAGCAGTTCCAGCAGTTTGGGCAGCAGCAGCCGTTTGGCGGCAACCGGCCGTTCTAGATTGCAGAAGACACCGACAGTCACAATGGTGTTCATGGTGAGCGAGTGATGACAATCTGAGAGCGTCAATGAGATGCTGCTGACTGATCCAGTGCGTTACTGAGCGACTGCGACTGCGAGCGAATGCGACTGAGCACAATCGATGTTGTGTACTAGTAGTATCCATTTGCAGTTGCTGGAGCCTCGTCTCTGCGAATACAGTAGCACTGCCCGTTTTGGTGTGTCGACTGATCTATTAGAGCTGGTCAACACGGAATGGCTTGTGGCTGGGAATCGGCGAAGCGATGAACTGCTCCTTCGAACGAACGCTCGCGGTTGACACACGGACTGACTACAGACAGTACTCGCGTGCGCGCGCGGATGTTGCGATGGAAATGTCGAGTGTCCACGACGCGGCTGGAGCTGCAGCCGTGTTGCCGCACACACTCTCGCGCAGTTGTCGTCGTCGTGTTTCGTACATAGTGGATCGAGTCGGTCGATGCGATGGACGCTATTCATCGGCGCGAGTCGAATCGAACTGTCGTACGCTGCCGCTTTGCAGCACATCGATCTGCAACAGTGCGCATGGCGCTGTGTGTATGGTTGTGTATGTGAGCAAGCCGCATCACCTTGCGACGAGAGCTGCTGCACAACCGTTCACGTGTAGCGCTTCAATCGGTTCGCCGCTGCAAACGCGACGCAGTCGGGCGACTCGGGATGAGACGACGCGTCCGCCATCTCGTGGTCTGCAGCGTGGGCCGTCAAGTTGCTCACACTCGCTGCAAGCGCGTCATAGTCCCAAGCGCTGCTGCTGCTGCTAGTAGGCGTGAGCATGTTCTTTGCGCTCGAGACTTTCTTGAGCGGCGCAGCAACAGGCGACGAGTCGTCGGGTCGAGCGTCGCCGACGTGGTCCGACTTGCGCTTGCGTAGCCCCTCGGGCTGCTTGACGCTGAATGACGACGACGACGACGACGACCGCACGCGCAAGTGGCTCGGAATCAACAGCCGCACGGTTGGTGGCGACGAGGCAGCGTCTAAGCGCGAGATCTCGACTGCGTCGACACTGACGCTATCGAGCGGTGACGACGACAGCGTTCGGTCGTTGTCATCAGATCGGAACGAGCTGCTGTTGCGCAGCCGCAGCTGCTTGCGCAGCACGTCGCGCGGCTGCGGCGACGATGGCGGCGTCGATGGCCGGTCGCCGAGCAGCGGGAAGACCTTGAAGTGGCCGCCGCCGAGGCGCTCGCGCCGCTGCTGCCGCGCGCTTTCGTCGTCCATGTCGTCAATGGCGTCGCCATTGCATTGACAGCGGAACTCGAGACCGACTGCGATCTCATTGAGCTTCTCACGCAGCAGCAGCATCTCCTCGGGGCCGCTCACGACCGACTTGCGCCGTGCAACGTCCGCATTGCTATTGGTGGTGTCGTTACGATACGTGCTCTGTGTGCTGCAGCAATCGGTCACTGCCGGGCTCTTGCTACGTGGACTGCTCTGTGCTGCCATGACTGTTGTTGTTGGTCGGTCAGGTCAGGTCGGATCGGACAGGCAACGGCTGAGTGTCTCGCTGCGTTCCTGTTGTTGGTGTCGTTCTGTGGACCGCGTGGAGCTCGTCGATAGATAACGATGGGTCTTGGTCCGATGTCTTCCCCCGAGGCGCGCGCTTGAATTCGGAAATGAGAGATGCGAATGCGCGCGGCAGCAGCAGTCGTCGGCAGCGGAAGCGCTTGGTGCTTGCCGACGTCGCGGCCTTTTGCGGCACTCGGGGCATTTTCGGCACCATGACCCAGCAAGCAGCACCAAGGAGGAGAAGCGATAGCAACGCGCACGCCAGAGCCGCACAGCAGCCGAACAACAGTGCGAGAATCTGGCGTGCTTAGTGTACCGGACTGAAGAGAAGTGTATCGTATCCGGATGAGCAAAATGATCGAAAATCGCAAGTTCCATGAAAAGGATCATACATATCGAAGTGTATGTTGCTGCAAACAGGTATACACACGTCCGGCACAGCAACACATGACCATTTCTCCCCTCTTCCGACAACCCATGTGGTTCCGCTTTTTCGAAAGACGCTGAGCAATCAAGAATCTCGCTACGTCACACAACTGAAGCGATTCGAATCGCGAAAAGGCGGTGGCTCACTCGCTCTTTTCTTCATATCGTTCGGTTGCTGAAAATAGGTTTCACCTCAATTGTTGCAAATAACCTTGTTGCTTTAAATCTTCGTATCAGCACAATTGCGCTACATCGATTTACCTTTCTTTTTTCACACTCGTATCGTTTGCTTGCACATGATCGACGATGTTTGAAGTTGTCTGTTGCGCTGTTGCAATGTTGTCGCACTCTTGCTTGCAACACCGCAACGACAACGATCAGGACATGTACAGCATATGGGATGCCTACTGCAACGCATTCGCGACTCGATTGTCGATATTCGGCGCTGACCGTGTTGTGGCTTTGAACGCCAAGTACTGACCTCGTCGATTGCCTGCTGCTCCAGCGTCTCGTGCAGCTGCATCACGCGACGCATTCGGTGGTCAGCCACGAGGTCGTCAAACTGGTGGCTCAATGGCGACCGAGTCCGAAGGTTCGCGAGCGGCGAGAGCCCATAGCAAGCGGATCGACGCTGTACTCGTCGAGCATCGCGATGCACTCGGCATTGACGTACCACAACTTGATCATGGGCCTCATACTTGTTACAATGCGTGTCGAGGTCGCACCGGGTCAGAGCTTGCTCGTCGGCACGTCGCACCTCGAGAGCATGCCCGAGTTCGCCTGTGAGCGCGTCGCGCAACTCAAAAACTCGCTCCGCTTCCTAGATGCGTTTGTCACCGACTATGGCGATGGCAGTGCTCTCGCGCCGTCGTGGGCGTCGCTACTGCCTGCGCGATGCCGCACGACGTGTCTCATTGAAGTGTTTATGGGCGACACGAACCTGCTGCACGCCGACATGAAGCTCATGGACGCGTCGCTCGGCCGCGTTGTTGCTGATCTTGAGGTCGAGCATGCCAAGTCGGGTCGGTCAAAGTGCCGCATCTGCGACGAAACGATTGCAAAAGACGCGGTGCGCGTCAGCCAGTGGTCGCCCGACCAACTGCCAAATGGCCAGCACCTCACGCTCACGATGTGGTACCACGCGCCGTGCTTTCTCAGTCGCGCCTCGCCAGCCGAGACGCAGGTCGTGCAGAGCTACATGCGCCAATGCGCCGTCGCCGAGCGTACTGTCGAAGGCGACGCAAAAGCGCGCGACACACTCGACCTAGTACGTCGTCTGTTCCTGTCCGAATAGCTCACCGTACCCATCTGTCTATCTAACTCTATGTATGTATGCATGGACAAGCCGAGCAGGCCCGCTACGCGGGCAGTCAGTGCTGATTGGTTGGTCTCGATCCCGTTTGATCGTCTACCGCTACGCGGACGACGTAACTATGCCGCCCGCTTCGGGACGGTTTCCTACCTCGCGTTCGGTGCCCGTCGACCCGTTCAACGATTAAAAGAACGCTGTTGTGGAATAAAAGACCATCGTGTCCAGAAAATAATTACATTATTTCGTCTTATACATATATGATCGAATATCCATTAAAGAACATCTATTTATTATAAAATGCAAAATGGAACGATACAGAACGATTTGCTTATCAACTTATGTATATTGACTAGCCGAGCGCCGACCGCTTCGCGGCCGGTTTGTGCATGAAAGGGTATTATTGGTATTCATTTAAAACGGTTAATCAAACGGGAGTCGTTAGGGGGTTCGATTTGCACCGATGTTGGTGATCTAACGGGATTTGTTACGGCAAATGATTTGCGTGGATGTTGTTGATCTAACGGGAGTCGTACGGGGATATGTTATACACAGATTTTGTTGATCTAACGGAAGTCGTAATGGCGTATAATATACACGTAATTGCGTTGATCTATCGGGAGACATAAGGGTATGATTTGCGCGATGTTAACGGAAGATGACGTACCACAAGGGATTCTATTTTTATCGAAATATGTATATGTGTTGACCGTGTAACACATGGGATGTCGAATATTGATGTGTCAGTATATATTGCACAAAAGGTTATATACACGAACCGTGTTAAACAAATGCATCGTGTCGAAACATATCATGACATATGATGTGTCGAATATATATTGACGCAACATGTACCAATGACACATTGTACCATCTCAATACTGAAATGTAATTGTCCCTGCGAAGTCAAAACAAATATTGTAGAAATGTTCTGTGTGGAAACATGTCTTGTCAATCACCTTTGTCGAATTAGGTCAAATGGGTCATGTCAAATCGTACCGTGTCACAGTGTAAACGTACCGTGTCAAAATGTTTCATGTGTCAAAACTGCTGTGTCACAAATACACCGTGTCAAAATGTTTCATACAGATTCTTATCGTGTTGAAATGTAGCATGTCAACAGTGTCATGTCTAATTGCGCTCTATCAAATTCACCATGTCAATTGTAACGTGTCCAAACGTTTCGAGTCGAAATGTACTGTGTCGAAATGTATTAGCATAACTACTCGTATTAAAATGCGTCCTATGTAGCAGTACTGTGACACAGTTTAACATGTCGAATCGTGCCGAAATGCGTCGTGTAAGTCAAAATGTGCATTGTTAAAAAGCAGTGTGTCGAAATAGTTGAATTAGAAACAATGTGCCGAAATGGTTGTCAATTGACGAAACAGCAGTCACCATACAAAAACCTCCTCGCGCCGTTTGACTTTGACGTCGCGACAGCAGCAACGACAGCGGTGACAACGACAACAACGATGACACCAGTTGCAGCAGCGTTGACTGTGCAGACGAGCTCGCCTAAGAAGAAAGTCAAGGCTCAGCCAGTCGTCAAGAGCGAGCGCGTAGGCAGCTCAGCTGCTGCCGCAGTTGAGATCAACTGAGCGTGTGCGTGTGAGTATGTTTGGAGTGTCCTTATGTGTGGATGCAGTCGCTGTGTAAGTGAGTCGATGAAATATTTAATACAAGAAAATAGTTATCGCTCTTCAGCTTGACGTTTGTTTAGTGAAATAGATTACGTAGTTAACGCGACTGTCGTCGATTTCTCATAGGAGGTCATACGGCACATAAATGGGAGTAATTTGCAATTTTGTATACATATCAGACGTTACGGTAAACCGAGGCTTCAGTCGATGGACTGTCCATTCAGAATATTTGACAAATAAGTATACGCCACTCGTACATGTGGTTCAAGGGGCTTATATGCTACCTATCCTCTCATGAGCCAGAATACTGACGCGTCCTGCTGATATGCATACGAAATTAGCAGGCCATTCAAGCTGGAAAATCGTCGTCTTGATCTTGAAACTCATCATTAACAGGTAAAGAACCATGTAAATATAACTTCTGTATGATCAAGAATATTTCAGATTGCATCACCAAAACGTTCATTATAAAATTCGACAAAGAAAAATGATTAGTTAAGTGATTAGTTCTTCATGTCATATTGTACATATAAACAGTTTGCCGTATCTGCTACTGGTATTATCTTTGTTATATAATATAATTGTATCCTTTTGTGGAGTGACTAACTTATCAATTGCCACCCTGCACACATCAGCAGTCTTAACGACTGAGGAGTCAAAGCTGCATCACGTACTAATATATTTGTGTTTACTGACTGTACAGTTCTTACTGTCAACTAACTCCAACGTTGGTTAAATGTCTTGCAGCAGATGTTTTGACTTCACAAAGGTGCCATAGTAATTACCACGACTAGCCGACGGCATGAGATGGAGCAAAAATCTGTTCCATCCACAGTCCTACCGCTTCAGCGCCACAATGGTATGGCATCGGCGACAATTCCGTCTTCATTGCTCGATACGTGGATCACGCTCTGCCATATCATGTTCTGCTTGTATTCTGTTTGTATTATGCAGTTTCGTAATACTGTTTTTTTTAACTGTTAAGCATATTGGCTAAAAATCTCAGCAGCTAGGATTTCCGATTGTCGAAGCATGGACAGCTGTGCATTACATTCGTACTCGTACTCGTATTTTCGCTCCGTCGTCTCAGATTCTGCTATTTAATTTTTTAATCGTTTACTTTTATCACTATTTTAAATCATCACGGTGTAGGTTGAGGATGAGTTTGCCGAACGTGCGTGAGTGATTGTTAATACCTTCCTGTACCGGCGTACCGGTAGGTATACTGGAGCGTACTGCATCTTCATATTCATGCTCAATTAGGAGCTAAATTCAAACGGCCCGTCGCGCTCTGTGAGCCAGCTATAGTTAAAGTACATGGGCGGAAATTGCTGGACATAGATCAAGAGATACTGGCAAGTCGATAAATTTAACCGTTGCTGTGAGCAAATGGATATCTCAGCTAGTCTCATTTTAATTAAGATCAGGTGTCGTAATAGAGTGCGAATAGTTCTTACCTACATATACATATAACAGCATCGATTGAGAGTGGTATGTAAACTTGCATAAATACAGTTTAAATGTCGATTGCGTTGCGTTGCTGTTAGGGCGTCAGCCAACCGACTGCAACAACAAAAAATCTTGTCAGCCATGTGGATCATAGTTGGTTACCACATCGATGCGTTAACACGGGTATATATCTTGCTAAACGTGTAAAATCGCTTAACGCCAGTGTCGGATGTATTCCGTGCTGTTAATCTACACCGTATATTAACCGAATGACATTTATAACAACACACGTCTTAACCTTTTCGTCGATAGATTGGTTCTTTACGCCACTCAAGACTTGCTCACAATTCGTTTAACTCAATTGAGAAACCGAAATGTTGATGATCAACTATCGATATTGCTAAGATACAGCTGGCTAAATGAGCTCATTTCCGTGCCTCAATTTTTCGCCTTTCTTGTGTTCGAAATTTTTGATAGTTAATAAGGAACAACATGAAGTTTATGCATGGACAACAAGTCAAGAGCGAGCGCGTAAGAAGTTCGGCAGCTGCCGCAATCACGATCGACTGAGCGTGTGCGTTTGTTTGACGTGTCCAAATGTGTGCATGCAGTCGTGAGGTATGTGAGTCGTTGACGGTTTTGAGGTAATGTTAATGCTATCCAGCAGTTTTTAGTAAATAGATTACGCAGTGTACGAGATTATATTCGATTATTAGTAGAAAACGTTCATTACCAGTAAAATTTGAAAAATATTATTTGCAATTTATCTCATACACGGGACAGTCGCTTTATTCCATGGACTGTCCTGTTAAAATATAGTCGACAGCGATATCAATGATACTGTGGCGATGTTGTGCTTAAGCCGTAATTAATGATGATTGACGATAATAGCAGCATTCGCACTGTGTGAAGATACAGCAGAAAAGCTCAATCGCCATCCAAAACTGCCGCATGTGCAATAAATACGCTGGACAACTTCGGAGTACAAACATCAGCAAAAAACAATAAACGTATCCGCACTCCAGTATTAGCATATTTCACGCTACTACACCAGCAGACATTCATTTGCTGCCCACGTCAGCTTGTTACAAATTAATGTGTTATGGTTAAATATAGCGTAAGACTGGTATGGGCATCAAATAGAGAAGTCGTACGCAATACATCGACGATGCATGGACAACATTATATATGCTCAGCCTGCAGAGCGGTCGACTCGACGACGTCGATAGCGTTGTTAAGCACCTCGATTATGCACAACCAAGTCTGGCCGTATGGTCATTGAACGACGACGGATTTAGCGGTCATGTCCTGGTCCAGCACTGAACACCAAGAGCATGTATTCTTTGTCTCCCGGTCGCGGCGAATATCATCACAGAGGAGCGTCACGGGTGGCACAACGCGCTACAGGTGCATTGGGCTGTGTACATGAAAATGCATGAGGATTCTAGCATAGTGGTTTACAGTGACGTCATATATGTTGGCTGTCAGTGATAATTTTCTTACACAAGCGTACACGATTAAAAGCGGATGCGCTAAACCAGTCAACGCTAGATCTGATACGTTCTTCGTTTCTGTCTATGCACGACGGACAATGGAAATGACTAAGCATCTTGAGACACACATGTATAGTATTATTGCAAAGCCGGCTCCTCAGTCAGCAAGACAAATGGATTCGCATTTTAAGTTGATGTAGGAATATTTATAATAGCACTCCTAACACTTCACGTCTTCAGTCATCATGTTGAATAAGCACAGTTAACTATGGTCATAGATTAACCCTACAATGTGCTGCCTGATGAAGACTGTCTTCCAGCAATTAATTTGACTTCACTCGACTTTGTTGGCGGATTATGCGGTGTGAATTTCAGACATAAACTATCAGAGTACTTTAATGGCAGCGTGATTCTCGAGTCTCATTCTAAACGCAAGCAGATTTGTTGCCAACATGTTGAAACTTATATGAAAAAGGCGCACTCTTCCTTATTTTCCATTAAGACGCTGTTTGCATTTTTGTTATGCCGATTCTACAACTGATGCGCATGTCCGCTCGACCGGTATTACACGTGTTTTTTGCTTGGCAATGAAGCATTGCAGATAAGTTCACACAGTGTCATAGCATGTGCTCTCGCACTGTGTCTTCACAGCTGTGCAAAATATCGCGACACTATTTGATCGGCATTTCATCCAATCGTTCACCTTTTTTTACCGCTTTCATTGCTTGCTATAATTATCGCGGTCCAGGTTCAGAGTGAACCTACGTCGCTCTCTAGAAACCAGATTCAGATGTAATACAGGGGCGGAAATTGCTAGAAATACTGGCAATTCGAGATACATAACAGTTGCCTTGTGTTGTTCTATAAGTATCACTACTTAATCAAGAATGTTGTCTTGGTTGTTTGGCGATCTTTGATAAAGAAGTATGGTGATAAAGCTGAACAATACTGGAGCGTCCAGCATTTTCGTACCCATTCTCCACCTATGCAGGAGCTAAAATTCATTTCTAGTACCTGGGCGGAAATTGCTGGAGGCGAGTCGAGATATATAAAGTGCTCGACAATGAACATCTACAGCCAGTCGAGAGTGTGAATACCGCCATATACGTCGCAAACTTGCAAGCTTGGATACGTCGATTGTATTCGTTGTTGCATGAGTGCAGCCACAACTAATTAATTTTGCTAATCACGAAGACAACTTACGACAGTAATCACGAAGACATCGTACGACAGTTAAGAATGTCGTCTTGACCTGTATCGCATAATGTTTGGCTTTTTTGTATTTGGCGATTTTTGATAATCGATAAAGAAGTTTGGTGAGAAAGTTGAATAATTAGTCAAAATCGAACTCGACCAATCAACGTCGTTTTTGCTAATTAATTCAATTTTCGTATTTAGGAATCCTTGCTTGTTGTACAAGGAAACTGGCGAAAATTTTGCGAGGTGTAGATGTCAATCGCAACTGTACAATCACCATTGCCACATTTTAATATTCCACTTCGCAACTTGACACCAAGTTGCTCACTCGCTCAACAATAGCCGTGGACGTACTCTCTACTCACTCCTCACTCTTCACACGACGCACTCGCTGACCATTTCTTATGCCCAGAGCTCCTGGATGTACCGGTGCTCGTCCTGAAGCGTCTTGAGCGTCTGCGCGGCCTCGTCACTCGACTGCCCGCCGCAATTTTCCATAATCTCGTGCAGCACGCGGTGCACGTCGTTGCCCATGCCCGTCGCACCGCAGACGTAAATGTGCGCACGCTGTGCACTCACAAGATCCCAGACGTGCGCACTGTGCTGTGCGAGCAAGTGCTGGACGTATACTTTGTGCGCCTGTTCACGCGAGAACGCGAGGTGGAGCTCAGTGAGCACACCAGCAGCTTCAAACGCCCGCAACTCGTCTTCGTAGATAAAGTCTTCGTCGCGACGGCGGCAGCCAAAGAACAGAATCGTCGGACCAACCGCCTCGCCATTCGCTTTCTGCTGCGCGCGCTCGTGTAGGAACGCACGCATTGGCGCAATGCCAGTACCAGGGCCAATGAGGATGATCGGTGTCTGCGGGTCCGCTGGCAATCGGAACGTCGATGCGCGGATAAAGATGCGCGCAGTCGGCCACGCGCGCGGCGTCTTGACGCCCTGCTCACCCGGTCGACTCTCGCGCTGCTTCTTCTTTGTCATACCAACTGTATCGAGCGGTGCGAGGCCACCCAAGTACGTCGAACAGACGCCGTGGAACTCGCGGCCGTCCGCCTTTGTATTGCGCAGCACGCTCACGGTCGCGTGCACGCGCGTCGGCGTCACGGCGCTCGACGACGAGATCGTGTAGTACCGCGGCGCGAGGAACGGCACGAGCTGGATGAGCGCAGCAAGCGATAGCGATTGGATCGACCGAAAGTGCTCGAGCACGTCAACGTACGACCGCTCAGCGTCGACGATCCACTGCTGGTACGCGTCCTTGCCGTCTTTCGATGCAAGGTGGAGCAGCTCTTTGCGTTCGGCCGGGTCGCGCGCGTAGTACGCGAGCTGCTTGAGCGGTCCTTTGCGCGGCGCGCCGTTGATGCCGAGGTACCGCGTGAGAATCGTACAGACTGTCGCGGGCGATGGGAACGGCAGTTCGTGGTGCGTGTCGTCGCCAACCGGCGTGATCGTCACGTACTGGTCGAGGTCAAGACCGAGACGCGTCGCAAGCCGCGCAACGGTGCTCGGCAAGTTCTCCGGTAGCACCGCGAGGTTGTCGGCCGTCGCGTATGTGACGCCCGTGTCGCGCAAGTCAAACTCCATGTGCACGGTTGAGCCGTTGACAGTCGACGGCCGCAGTTCGCGGTTCACAACGACCTTGGCGGACATCGCCGTGAAAAAGTGCTTGGTCGACGGCTTCATGCGCACAGCTGACTCGCTCGTAGCTGCAGCCAGGAGCCGCTCGGCATGCGCTGTGCGGATCTCTTCGCACACGTACTCGAGCTCGGGCGCGCTCACATCGTCAGTGCTGCTGTCAGCAGACGCATCCAAAGCGGTCAAGCCATCGCTACTTGTCGAGCTATTACCAGCAATGAACTGCGACCGCAGCGCTTTCCAGAGCGGCTCTTTCCAGTCCTCAAAGTCTTCGTCGAGCGACGCGTCGTCGTCGCCTTCGCCGTAGTGGAACACGCGCGTTGCGCCAAAGTGCGTCATCTGCGCGTCGACGAGCTGCGCGACTGCGTTGTAGTGCTCGTACTGGCGGTTCCCGAGCCCAAAGACTGTAAAGTTGACGCCTTGGAGCGCAACGCCAGCGTCGAGCGCGCCGTGTTTGTCTTTGAGCCACTTGATGAACGGCACGGCGTTGTCCGTTGGGTCGCCCTCGCCGTACGTCGCCATGACAAAGATCACGAGCTTCTCGGTTGCGAGCTGCGTCGCAAAATCGTACTCCTCGAGGTCGATCGCATGTGCTGCAAAACCGTGCTTGCGGCCTTCTTTCTTCAGGACGTCGGCAAAGCCCTCGGCGGTGCCGGTTTGCGAGCCAAAGAGCACGGCGACGCGGCCGCCGGGGAACGCCGGGTCGTCGTCGACGCTGTTTGCGCGCGCTTTCCCGTTTGCGCTCTTGCTCGATCCGTTGTTGGCGGCAGGTGCGGTTTGCTTTTGATACATGCGCATCTGCTCACCAATGCGGAGCATCTCGTTCTTGAGCCGCTCGTCGTCAGACGACTTTTTGGGTCGCAAGAAGAGCACAGCGCTCGCGAGCACAGCGAGCACCGTGCCGACGACCACGTACGAGTCCATTGTGCGTATGGTTGTAGAGTGTTGTGTCGTAGCTGCTGCTATGTGAGCGCGAGTGGAAGCGCAGGGAGCTAGCGGCTGAGCTGCTGCGCGCGTCACACGTCGAGTGCAAGTCTGCGAATGAAAGGGAGCGGGCCATTTGCGGTTCCAGAATCGTACTTAGTCGGAGAGGTCTAGGAAACGTATGACCATCGCCTGTCTCTCTCGCTCTGTTGATGGCCAAACGCAAGCGGCGCGATCATGTGGGACAGTGAAAGAGCAGAGCCAGAGGCTGAAGCATTGCACGTGTGCATGCATGGGAGTGTGTAAATGTCGTTGAACATACAACCACGACCATTGCTTTGCAACTCGAGCGCCAGTCGAGCGTCGATGACACAGCACAAGTAGGCGCTGCATGGCCAGAACAAACGTACAATCACACAAGGTTGTGCGTTTGTAGTATTGAGGAAATGTAATGGTTGACCGCCTATTGTGCAAGACGGACTTGGCTACACGCATACTCCTGCATACTCGAATGGATATGGTGAAGAGCACATACAAATGAGGACATGCGCATGCACACACTCAGCCACGGAGACGCTGCTGCGAGTCAAGTTGACGGTGACCTTGCACGCCACAGTCATTCTTGTGCTGTTGTTGCTGCTGTTGCTTCGTCATGTCTGGCGGACTCGTGGTCGTGGGTGGCTGCGTTGGTGGCGCGGTCGTCGTTGGTGGCGCGGCCGTCGTTGGTGGCGCGGTCGTCGTTGGTGACGCAGTTTGCGTGACGCCACTCCCAGTCCCGCTGGGCGTCTGTGACACCGGACCGGGTGTTACTGGCGCGACAGTCGGTGCTTGAGTCCCTGGACTCGTAGTCGCAGGTGGAGTAGCGGTTGTCGCTGCTGACTCTGTCGCTTGCGACTCTGTCGTGTATGGCGACACTGAGCTGGCTTTCTTTACTACAGCCATATCCACGACTGGCTTCTTGGTGGTCGACGTGGCCTCGCTGCCCACTTCACCGCCTGCGAGCACCTCGACCTGAAAGCAGCTGCTGTAGGCGGCGCCGCCATAATGTCCACCCGTCGTCGCCACTGCAGCGTTGACTTTCTCGTTGTAGAAGCGCCAGAACCAGATGAGGTTGTAGACGCCCGGTTTCGTGCCAGCAGGGATCGCGAGGTTCCCTACGCACGGGTAGTCGTTGCCTGCGCGGCCCGTGCGGATCGAGCCAGAGAAGTCGCCGTCCTCGAACGTCTGTCCACAGTTGCCGTCATCAAAGTCGTGCAGCGCGCCGTCAACCAAACGGCCGTCAGTCAGATCGGTCGTGCTCTCGAGCCGCGAGTCCGGCTCGCCGGTCCAGTAGACGCCGTAGAACGTGCCACGTCCCGCCTTGTCCTTCGACGTGTGGCCGTTGTCGAGGTAGCCATAGTAGAACTGCTCACCAGCGTGCACCTTGAGATGCGGGAAGCCCTGTGCGTCGCCACCGCCCGAGTTGGACGGACACGGTGCTGCACCGCGCACGACGT